>JAAWXA010000220.1:0-56633 GCA_038090715.1 Florisuga fusca
CAGCTTGATGGCAACTGTTCCCCATCCCGAGGGAAGGGCTCATCAGCTCGTGAACACAATCAGGTAGGGGTCATGTTGAGCTTCCTTTAACAGCAAGTAATAAATTTTCCTTGGCAGCAAAGAGGAGCTGCAAGCTATTGTTCTTCTGTCCATTAAAACATTTCTCTTGCTGTTCCTGATATCACAGAATGACAGAGAGTGAGGGGTTGGAAGGGACCTCAAAAGATCATCCAGTCCAACCCCCCTGCCAGAGCAGGGTCACCTACAGGAGGTCACATAGGAAAGCATCCAGGTAGGTTTTGAATGTCTCCAGAGAAGACTCCACAACCTCCCTGGGCAGCCTGGGCCAGGGCTCTGTCACCCTCACAGTAAGAAAATCTTCTGGTGTTTATATGGAACCTCCTATGCTCAAGTTTATATCCATTGCCTCTTGTCCTATCATTGGGCATAACTGAGAGGATCCTGGCTCCATCCTCCTGGCTCTCTCCCTTTATGTATTTATAGACATTAATGAGCTCACCTCTTATTCTCCAAGCTGCAGAGCCCCAGCTCCCTCAGCCTTTCCTCAGCAGGAGATGTTCCACTCCCTTCATCATCTTTGTGGCTCTACTCTGGATTTTCTTCATCAGTTCCCTGTCCTTCTGGAACTGAGAGCCCAGAACTGGAAACAATATTCCAGATGTGGCCTCACAAGGGCAGAGTAGAGGGGGAAGGAGAACCTCTCCTGACCTACTAACCCCCCTTCTAATGCACCCCAGGATGCCATTAGGCTTTTTGGCCACAAATGACACATTGTTGGCTCATGGTCATCCATCCTATCTGAGTGAAAAGCTGATGGTGAGGACTGGGTTCAGTTTATTACCATTTCTGGCTGTTGATTTTTTTCACTAGTAGCTAAAAAAAAATAAAAGGCAATAATATTCCTAAATAAGCTGTTTGTCTTGAACTTTGCAGAGTAGGGATGGTGGTTGGACTCGATGGTCCCAAGGGTCTTTTCCCACCTCAAAGATTCTCTGAATAGAAATTCTCAGTTGCTTCTCCAACCTGTGAAGGAACGAGCTGGATAATTATTTCCCAAAGGATGTTAAGTGTTTTTGGGGTTTTTTTGTTGTTGTTACTGTTGCAAATTATAATGGATTTTCAGAAGTTTGTCTGGCAAATCAAATTCCCCTTTTTTCCCCTTTTATTTCCAGCTGAAGATTTCTGCCTTGCCCGTTGCGTGATACCCGTCTGTCTTCATTGAAAAATATTGGGATGAGATTTCTGCTGGCATCAGCTCATGGGAAAATATGGGTTAGGTTCATAGGATCTCAGGTTGGAAAGGACCTCAAGGATCATCTGGTCCAACCCTTCTAATATTATTATTTATGTGAGATGCCTCAGCACCCTGTAGAGCTGAGACTTCAAACTTTCCAAAGTGGGGGAATCCACCTCTTCCCCTGGGAGACCATTCCAATGTCTGACTGTCCTCAGGGAGAAAAATATTCCTCTTGTGAATCAGAATCTCCCCAGGAGCAACTGAGCAACTTGTGCCCATTGCCCCTTGTCTTGTCCATGGGACTCCTTGTAAATTGAGAGTCTCCATCTTTGGAGCCCTCCTTGAAGTACTGGAACATGGTCAGAAGGTCTCCCTTGAGCATTCTCTTCTCAAGGCCAGTTTTCTCAGCCTCTCCTCATATGGCAGGTGCTCCAGTCCTCTGATCATCCTCATGGCTCTTCTCTGGGCCTTCTCCAGACTGTCCACATCCTTTTTCCAAAACTGAGCACAATACCAGAGCAGTGATCATGCTACACCTCACACAGTTCTAACCTGACCATCAGAAAAGGCATTTATATGGAAAGCCAGGGTAGTCCTTGTAATATATTCAGTGTTTTGTTTCTTTTTGGTGAAGGCAGAGCAGTCCAGGGACACATTTTAAAAAGTAATTGGCTTCCTAAAGGTTATATTGGAGGCTAAAGTGAAACTGATTTGCCCGTGCCTGAAAATCTCCTTTTTGAGTGCCTGATGCCTTTGAAATTTTTGTCTCTTAAGATCCAGCAAGGATAAGGCAATTAAATTAAGATGTTTTTGTGTGTGTGTGTAGGTATATATAACACAAATATATATGTATATGTGTTTTTTGTATTTCTGTAGACATTTATATGTAATATAATATGTATGTATATATAGATGGGGAGTCCATCACCTTCCTGGGCAGCCTGTTCCAGTGCCTGACCACTCTGAGTAAATAAATTGTTCCTAATCTCCAATTTAAACCTCCCCTGGCACAACTTGAGGACAAATTCCTCTCATCCTGTCTCCAGTTACGTGGGAGAAGAGACCAACCTGAAGGAGACCAAGGAGATCTCCTGTTGGAATCTCTCTGGAGATAGATTTCATGAACTNAGAGACAGGTGCGCTGCCATCCCCCTCCCCCTCTCCCCCCCTTTCCCTTGCCCTGGGGCACAGATTGCTCCTTGTTCCAGTGTCTGTACCACCCAGGGTTTCCTTTCCAAGTTTTCTCACACCCTTTTAGAGCTGTGCAGAAGAAAGCTTTAAAGCCACACAACCCAGGAACTGAGGAGGCAGGAGGGGGATCTTCTAAAAAGCAGGTGGGTTGGGTGAGCTCTGGTGATGTGCTGCATGGAGAAGATCAGGTTCAGCCCTGAAATAAGCTTCTGTCTCTTAGCCAAGAGGGCATCTGGATGTGCACGTTGTGGAGTGATGAGGCTTTAGAAAATGAGAGCAGCTGCATTTTTAGGTCCCAGTCCAGGCACAGAGGCAGACTGGGAGGACCAGGTCTTGTGTGGGCTGAATCTGAGCTGGAGAAAACTGGCAGCCCTTGCTGGAAAGCTGATTCCATATGGTGTCCCTGATGTTGGTGGGGAAAACATCAGATACTGTGTCTTGTAGATTTTGGGGGATGAAGGAGAAATCCAAAATCCTCATGGAATGAGGGATGGAGACTCCTTGTTTACAAGGAGTCCCATGGACAAGGGGCAATGGGCACAAGTTGCTCCTGGAGAGATTCTGATGGAACACGAGGAAAATTTTTCCCCATGGGGACAGTCAGACATTGGAATGGTCTCCCAGGGGAAGGGGTGGATTCCCCCACTTGGGAAAGTTTGAAGTCTCAGCTCTACAGGGTGCTGGGACATCTCAGATAAACAATAATATTAGAAGGGTTGGACCAGATGATCCCTGAGGTCCCTTCCAGTGTGACACTTTGTGATTTTAGTTTTCTTATGCTGATTTCCCCAAGGAACCATCCTGTGGGCAGGACCTTTTGCCACCCCCAAATTGCTCAGGTGACAATCCAGTGGTTGACCTGGAGGCTTCACTGGGATGGGCCATCCAGGGTGTAGGGAAGGTGTTAAAAAACCATGTGGATGTGGCACTTTGGAACATGGTTTAGTTGGCATGGTGGTGTTGGGTTGATGGTTGGACTGGATGATCTTAGGGGTGGTTTCCAGGCTTAATGGTTCCCTGATTACAGCCCCTAATTGTGATCCACCTCCTCTTTTGATCAGCAAGGTGTGTGTGAGGTGCACAAGTTGATGTCTTTACATCAGGAGAAGGCTTCTTGCAGGCTCTTGGTTGCAGCTCAGAGGATGGGGAGGGACATTTTTCAAGAGTAATTGGTTCCTGCATTATTTAGCTGCATGCTCAGCAAACACTTCACTAACCATGGGCCCAGCTGGGAGACAAAGGCAGGGAGCTGCAAACTGGATTGGAGCCTGGGGGCAGGCTCGTTCAGGAGGGATTGTGCTTCAGAAACAAAAGGTTTGTAGTTATCTCGGAGATGAGAGCCTTGGAGAGTGGGGAATTGCATGCTAATGGCTTATCAGCTGCTGCCTTTTAATTTGCTGACTGAATTCTGCTGCTGCTGGGAGGATGAGGTGATGTTAATCTGCTGCAGGTCCCCCAAACTAAAGGCCAGCATCTCCCTGTGTCTCCCCTGGATTCTCAGTGGTTAACTGATTTTTAACTTTTTTTATATTAATTTTATTTAATTTTTTTTGTTGTTGTTGTTAATTGTTGGAGCAATTTTTGGAAGAAAATGGACATGTGAGCAATCCTGACTACTTAGCATTAGCCAGAGTGAGCTAAGGGCCTTGAGGCCCAGCTGCAAGGTTACTACAAGATCAGGTACGTGCAAAAGATAAGGAACTTGGCAGCAGAAAAGAAGAATAACAGGATGGGAAAGCATTGCATAGACAACACATAAAGAGTTGTATTTAACCAGTTAGATAGTGCACTGTGGCATATGAAAAATGTGTTGTACCAATCAGCAATATGCTTATATTATGTTATCAGCCTGACTGTGTATAAAAGGGCTACTGCTACTCTCAATAAACGGCAATACTTTGGTTACATTAATCTGCCTGTTGTCCACTGATCTCCCACAACTGACGCCCGAACAGGGACCCTCTTGCTGTTGCTTCCCAGGAGCGATGAAGACAGCTGGAATGAGAGGGTAGCAGGAAAGCTGACCCAAACAGCTCGTTGCCCTGACGGCTGGTAGTAGCGTGCACTCAGTGGAGGAATCTCTCCCTGATCAGGTGAGCGGTCGGGGTGGAGATGGGGTCCACACTCAGTAAAGAAAAAGGGGCAGTAGTTAAGCTCCTCCAACATATCCTCTCCAAGAGAGGGATACATTATGAGAGTGGCAGTCTGAAGCAGCTGCTACAGTGTGCTAAAGAGAGAGCCCTGATCTCCACTGTTGGTATAGCTTTTGAGCTGGAAACGTGGGATGAAATTGGGAAGTCCCAATGGGATGAAATTAGCAAAGGATTTAAGGAGGCTGGAAAATTAGCCACGTTATGGAGACTGATTCGAGACACATTAAAAGAAAAGTGATAGGGCAGCAGCAGCCTCAGCATTCGCTGCCTTAACACCTGATCCAGCAGTACCGATGAATGCTCAAAATATGGACTTGATCTCTAAACAGTTATTTGAGACACATAAAATACCCCCACCAGCACCTGTGGGGGCTATACTGATTCAAGCTCAGCCAACTGTGCCATTTGACCCTGGGGTTCCGCCGAAAAGTAAAAGTGGGACCAAGAAGCAAAACCAAAAGCGACCGAAAACACCACCGCCACCAGAATCGTCGGAGGACCCAGAGGGAGACAAGCCGGAGAACACGGGCAAGGAATCTCAGAACGCAGACCCTCCCCCTCCTGCCCACCTGCCGCGGCTCTCAGCCGCTCTGCCGCTGCCTCCCTCCCCACCTCCACCGCATGATTTATCTTCTCGACCACCATTACCATCAATCTATCATCCGCTTCCCCTGTCAACACCATCAGTGCCTGCTATAGAGCAACAACCAGAGGAAGAACTGGGACTCGGAGACAAGCAACTAAGGGAACTGCTTAAAAAACTGAAAGAACTGGAGACCAAGGATGAGTATACCCCTGAAAACCCTATACCCCTGAAAACCCCCTAGTTTTTGCTCCGGGGAACATCCTGAACAACCCAGGGGCACTAATCCATTTTTACCTCCTGATCCGTTTCCTATTCCTGCTCCTACTTCCCTTAACCCTTTAACACACACTGCTCTACCTCTTCCAGATCCAACATGGGAGGGGGAGGGTGGTGTTGGGGGTGTGGATCTGGTAACTAGATGGAAGGGAATTATTCGAAATGCTATAGTTGAAGGAGAAATGGTTCCCAACATGGGTCCAATGGTTTTTCCAGTGATTGTGGGACCAGGGCGAGGGGGTCAATGGGTTGCATTAGATTGGAAAATGATAAAAGAAGCCAAAGCTGCCATTACGCAGTACGGTTTGAAATCATCATTTACTCAATCTCTTTTGCAATATCTTTTTACTGCTCAATTGTTGATGCCATATGACACAAAAATGCTCATTAATACCCTGTTACCTCCTCAACAACTGCAATTTTATCATAAATGGCAAATGCTGTGTGAAAATGCAGCTGCGATTCCTAGACAGAACACCGATGTATTATACGGAGTGCAAGCACAAATGTTACTCAGTGCTGGTCCTTTTGTACATGCAGATTTGCAGGCATGGTTTCAAACTGAAGTATTGCAACTTTCACAGGAATTGGTGTATAAAGCTTTGCAAACTCTGCATGTTCCTGCACAAGCAACCCCCTCTTTTACAAATATTAAACAAGGGGGAGCAGAGCCATATTCAAAATTTGTGGATCACATATTCAGCCATAACATCACATCCAGATTTGTCAGAAGAGATGAAAGCAAAATTTTTTTGATATGTTAGCATATGATAATGCTAATGAAAAAACTAAATGTGCATTAGGACTACTCACAAAAAGTGCTATAGCAGCCCAATTGTTAGAAGCTTCTGAGTGAATGCTAGAAGCAGATAACGCTGCATATCTTGCTGCTGCAGTAGGTGCCGCCGTACGTCCTATAGTACAAAATAAAGAACAGCAGAAAAAAGAGAACAGAAAAAAAAAAAAAGGAAATGGGAAAAAAAAAAAGTATGTACACTCAGAAGACCAGCCTGCCTTGTGATCATTGTGTTGGTTATGGCAATGATTGATAAAAGTCATGCAATACACAAACCACTCTGCTGTACTGCCAAGCAGATGAACTTAATTTCTGATATTTTAACACAGATGCTAAAAGATGTTGATAGTGTCAGACATGCTGTTTTACAAAATCGTGCTGCCACTGACTTTTTATTGTTAGCTCAAGGTCATGTTTGTGAAGACTTTGATGGGATGTGTTGTATGAACTTGTCTGATCATTCGGAGTCGATTCACAAACAAATACAATTGATTAAGATAACATGAAAAAATTAACTGTTGCACATACTGGGTTAGATGATTGGTTAAACCACTTAGGGCTAGGGGGATAGCTTAGAAATTTAATTAGACAAGGCTTATCAATTATATTAGTTATTATTGCTTTTGTATTATCAGTATGTTGTTTATGGTGATGTATCATTAGCATGTTATCTTGCATGATGAAGCAAGTCTGGACTGCTCAAAAACAAGAAGGGGGAATTGTTGGAGCAGTTTTTGGAAGAAAATGGATATGTGAGCAATCCTGACTACTTAGCATTAGCCAGAGTGAGCTAAGGGCCTTGAGGCCCAGCTGCAAGGTTACTACAAGATCAGGTACGTGCAAAAGATAAGGAACTTGGCAGCAGAAAAGAAGAAAAACAGGATGGGAAAGCATTGCATAGACAGTACAAACAGTTGTATTTAACCAGTTAGAGAGTGCCCTGTGGCATATGAAAAATATGTTGTACCAATCAGCAATATGCTTATGTTATCACCCTGTGTATAAAAGGGCTACCGCTACTCTCAAATAATTAATTTAATTTGGTTTGGTTTCATTTGGCTTTTTCAGGCCCCCTCTGTCCTCAGCATCTGCCTGAAGGGATGGAGAACTCATCAGTGGCATCGGCCTCCTCGGAGGCGGGGAGCAGCCGCTCTCAGGAGATCGAGGAGCTGGAACGTTTCATTGACAGCTATGTCCTGGAGTACCAGGTCCAGGGGCTTCTGACAGATAAAACAGAAGGAGATGGAGAGAGTGAGAAGACACAGTCCCACGTCTCCCAGGTGAGCAGGAGTAGGGTGAGATGGGAGAGGAGTTGGAGGACTTCAGAGGTTTTCATCGACAACTTGAAGGTTGAATGGCCAACTGAAGCTTTTCAAGCATTGTGATGGGAAGGGGGATGTAATGAAAACCTGGATTTGGGGAAGTTTGCTTGGTCAGGCAGATAGGAGGGCTCCAATTAGTTGGGTAAGGGTCTTGAGCCACCTGGGTTTTGGTTTTCCATGCTCTCAAGGTGAGAGCCTGAAGCTTTTTGAGTTCTACGGGGTTCCAGTTTACAAAAGGAGATTTCATTTGTAAACAAATCATGCCTTTCTCCATCCCAACCTTTTGCCAGGGTGAAAAAATCCTGGAGGGACTGGGAAGAGCTCCAGGGGCTGCAACATAATGATGCTTGGTAGTGAAACATGGTAGTGAAAGGACAAGGGGCAATGGTTTAGAACTTGAAGAGGGGAGATTTAGGTTGGACATGAGGAAGAAATTATTTAATTTGAGGGTGCTGAGACCTTGGCTCAAGTTGCTCAGAGAAGCTGTGGCAGTGTCTCAGGCCAGGTTGGATGGGTCTTGGAGCAACCTGGGCTGGTGGGAGGTTGGAACCATGCAGGGTGGTTGCGACTGGATGATCTTTAAGGTCATGCTTTGATTCTGTGATCAACTCAGATGCCTTCCTGTAATCATCCCTGCATCTTCCCTCTTCTCACCATCAGCAGGTGGAGCATTTCTGATCCAAAACCTTTGGGATCATCCTCAAAAAGGGGGAGGCCCATGTGGCCAGACACAGAAATTTTTTCCCAGCCTGGCTACTGTCCCTTTTTTTTGTCCCTTGTACAGTGGACGGCGGATTGTAGTGAGCAGCTTGATGGCAACTGTTCCCCATCCCGAGGGAAGGGCTCATCAGCTCGTGAACACAATCAGGTAGGGGTCATGTTGAGCTCTTCCTCACCAAACCTTCCCTTTTCTTCTTTTACTGCCTCATCTGGCAGCGTGGAACCTGCCTGTGCTGCCAGCTTTCCTTCTCCCATGGAAGGGGAGATGTGTCCCTCTGCTCAGTCCCACCAAAACCCTGGGAGATAGGCAACACCCCAACACGTGGCTGGATGCTTTGACCCAAAGCTTATTGCTTTGCCATGAAGAGGAAGAAACATGGAGTGTCCTATTCATTCCTGAAGAGTTCCTTGTTGCCACCTGGGTGAGGGATCTATTTGGAGCATTAAAACTTGGTAGTCCAAGATGCAGGTGAAACAAGGGAGCTTTGTGTAATGTGGTTATGTGCCCACTGGGGCAGGTCAAGTGCTTCAGGGAAGAGGATTAAATAGCTGGGATGGTGAACTAGGAGAAGCAGCAGAATTGCATGTCCTGAGAACCTGTGGTGGGTTTGCAGTGATGAAGCCAGGTGTGAGTTGGTTTTGGTGGTCGTGCATGGTGTCAACATCAGTGACAAGTGCTGCTGGCATCGCTGGAGGTGACTGTGCCTCCTCTGTGTGGGCATTGGGCATGGGAGAGGATTGGCAAGGGCAGATGTGTGACTTTGACCTGGTTGAGGAGCTGCTGTCCCACCATGAGACCATCAGCCCTGTAAAAGCAACATTGACCCAAGGAGGTTTGAGATGGAGCTGGCCTCAGGAAAAGGTGAAGCAACATTTTTAGTTGCTGTAGCTGATAAATATCTCTCTCCTGGAGAAGAGGCTTCAGACTGGTGGTTTTGGTGCTCTTGCCCTGCTTGATGATGTCCTCCAGACTTCAGATCTGGACTTCTAAGATCTGTGAGAAGAAGCCTTGAAGACCCTTGCAGGGTTTCAGTAGCATATATTGCAGCTCTTGTTGGACACAGTTGCTTCTCACACAGAGCTGTGTTGGGAGCTGCTGGGATGAGGGCTGGGGGCTCCCATGTCCCCTGCCTGCCATGGTTTAGTGGTGGCCTTGGCAGTGCTGGCTTCCTGGTTAAACTTGATGATCTTAAAGGTCTTTTCCAACCCAAATAATTCCATGATTCTATGTTTCTGGAGGCAAGGCTGCTGGGAGCATCCATACAAACACCTGCCCAGAACAAGGTTGTTGTGTAGGATGGTGGGTGCTGTATGGAGAGGTGGCTTCAGATGAACCTCTGGAGGTGACAGTTGGCATTGTGGATTTAATTTGTCAATTGCTTTGATCTGCTCTGAAAATATTCAGCTCCAAAAACCTGTCTGGGCTCCCTCCAACCACCATAGGCAGCTGCTTGGGATCCACCTGGTAGGATGGCCATCACCATTGAGCTTTGGGGGGTGAGCAGGACTGGGGGTTGTCCCTGGGGAAGAAGGTCCTTGGCTCTTCACCCAAGGGCTGAGCCAAAATGCCAGTCTCTGGTGGGTACCACAGGATGATGCAGGAGTCACACACCAGTGATTCTTAACTCCAATCAATGCAGCCCTGACATCTCCCATTTATCATGTGCCACACTTTTTTTTTTTGTCAGCTTGTGGTTTCTTTATTATTTGGGGTTTTTTTCTTGTTTTATTTTCTTGTTGTTTTTTTTTTTTTTGTCCTGGACATTGAACCTGTTTAATCTCCTCCAGCATGGAGCTTGCATTTAACATACAAATAACATTCACTGATGCCCTGACGGGGCGGCACAGGGGAAGACTCGTGCAGATCAATATGATTGCTAAACAAGCTTCAAAATTTATTGCGCAGTTACAATGCTTATATAGTGCTTGTGTGAACACGCCCCCGACCACCTCGCACCAACATAACTTATTACTGGACACCCGGTGTGTTTACCTATAGAGAACGAATCCCAGCTGTGTAAGGTCAGTAGTAAGGGCCGATGCAATTGGCCTCAGATAAGGGATTCTATACACAGACATGGAATTGTGCACACCCCAATTCCAGGGCATTCTACAACATTCTACAACAATGCCCAAGCTGTTTTCCCTGAATTTTGGGCTCTCTCCCAGCCTGCAGCAGAGCTCATAATTCTCTCTCTCCATGTTGAGCTTCCTTTAACAGCAAGTAATAAATTTTCCTTGGCAGCAAAGAGGAGCTGCAAGCTATTGTTCTTCTGTCCATTAAAACATTTCTCTTGCTGTTCCTGATATCACAGAATGACAGAGAGTGAGGGGTTGGAAGGGACCTCAAAAGATCATCCAGTCCAACCCCCCTGCCAGAGCAGGGTCACCTACAGGAGGTCACATAGGAAAGCATCCAGGTAGGTTTTGAATGTCTCCAGAGAAGACTCCACAACCTCCCTGGGCAGCCTGGGCCAGGGCTCTGTCACCCTCACAGTAAGAAAATCTTCTGGTGTTTATATGGAACCTCCTATGCTCAAGTTTATATCCATTGCCTCTTGTCCTATCATTGGGCATAACTGAGAGGATCCTGGCTCCATCCTCCTGGCTCTCTCCCTTTATGTATTTATAGACATTAATGAGCTCACCTCTTATTCTCCAAGCTGCAGAGCCCCAGCTCCCTCAGCCTTTCCTCAGCAGGAGATGTTCCACTCCCTTCATCATCTTTGTGGCTCTACTCTGGATTTTCTTCATCAGTTCCCTGTCCTTCTGGAACTGAGAGCCCAGAACTGGAAACAATATTCCAGATGTGGCCTCACAAGGGCAGAGTAGAGGGGGAAGGAGAACCTCTCCTGACCTACTAACCCCCCTTCTAATGCACCCCAGGATGCCATTAGGCTTTTTGGCCACAAATGACACATTGTTGGCTCATGGTCATCCATCCTATCTGAGTGAAAAGCTGATGGTGAGGACTGGGTTCAGTTTATTACCATTTCTGGCTGTTGATTTTTTTCACTAGTAGCTAAAAAAAAATAAAAGGCAATAATATTCCTAAATAAGCTGTTTGTCTTGAACTTTGCAGAGTAGGGATGGTGGTTGGACTCGATGGTCCCAAGGGTCTTTTCCCACCTCAAAGATTCTCTGAATAGAAATTCTCAGTTGCTTCTCCAACCTGTGAAGGAACGAGCTGGATAATTATTTCCCAAAGGATGTTAAGTGTTTTTGGGGTTTTTTTGTTGTTGTTACTGTTGCAAATTATAATGGATTTTCAGAAGTTTGTCTGGCAAATCAAATTCCCCTTTTTTCCCCTTTTATTTCCAGCTGAAGATTTCTGCCTTGCCCGTTGCGTGATACCCGTCTGTCTTCATTGAAAAATATTGGGATGAGATTTCTGCTGGCATCAGCTCATGGGAAAATATGGGTTAGGTTCATAGGATCTCAGGTTGGAAAGGACCTCAAGGATCATCTGGTCCAACCCTTCTAATATTATTATTTATGTGAGATGCCTCAGCACCCTGTAGAGCTGAGACTTCAAACTTTCCAAAGTGGGGGAATCCACCTCTTCCCCTGGGAGACCATTCCAATGTCTGACTGTCCTCAGGGAGAAAAATATTCCTCTTGTGAATCAGAATCTCCCCAGGAGCAACTGAGCAACTTGTGCCCATTGCCCCTTGTCTTGTCCATGGGACTCCTTGTAAATTGAGAGTCTCCATCTTTGGAGCCCTCCTTGAAGTACTGGAACATGGTCAGAAGGTCTCCCTTGAGCATTCTCTTCTCAAGGCCAGTTTTCTCAGCCTCTCCTCATATGGCAGGTGCTCCAGTCCTCTGATCATCCTCATGGCTCTTCTCTGGGCCTTCTCCAGACTGTCCACATCCTTTTTCCAAAACTGAGCACAATACCAGAGCAGTGATCATGCTACACCTCACACAGTTCTAACCTGACCATCAGAAAAGGCATTTATATGGAAAGCCAGGGTAGTCCTTGTAATATATTCAGTGTTTTGTTTCTTTTTGGTGAAGGCAGAGCAGTCCAGGGACACATTTTAAAAAGTAATTGGCTTCCTAAAGGTTATATTGGAGGCTAAAGTGAAACTGATTTGCCCGTGCCTGAAAATCTCCTTTTTGAGTGCCTGATGCCTTTGAAATTTTTGTCTCTTAAGATCCAGCAAGGATAAGGCAATTAAATTAAGATGTTTTTGTGTGTGTGTGTAGGTATATATAACACAAATATATATGTATATGTGTTTTTTGTATTTCTGTAGACATTTATATGTAATATAATATGTATGTATATATAGATGGGGAGTCCATCACCTTCCTGGGCAGCCTGTTCCAGTGCCTGACCACTCTGAGTAAATAAATTGTTCCTAATCTCCAATTTAAACCTCCCCTGGCACAACTTGAGGACAAATTCCTCTCATCCTGTCTCCAGTTACGTGGGAGAAGAGACCAACCTGAAGGAGACCAAGGAGATCTCCTGTTGGAATCTCTCTGGAGATAGATTTCATGAACTCCTGGTGCTCTGAGAAAATGCCAGCTTCATAATAGCTTCATAATTATATTCAACTAATCTATAATTCTCCTTGTTTCCTGCTCTGAAGGCTTTCATGGGCTGCATGGCATTGCCATGTTCCTCTAAGCCCCCCTGCATTTCAGCAACACTCTCCAGAAGCTCTCAGCACCTTGAGGACCTCTGGGGTGAAATCCACTCCATCAACCTATGTGAGATCCTTTCAGAGCATCACATAACCTCTATAAATGCAGAAAGAGAAAGTTGAAATAATGGGATAATTTTAAATCTTATATTTTAAACTTAAATTTTATATTTGGATTCTTTTTTTTTTTTCCTAAAAAGACAGTGGGAAGATTTTATGTAATATTTAATTTGCTTTTCCCTTGTGAGGCTGTTGCAAGGAGGAAGCTCTTTGATATATTTCTGAGAGCAATTCATTAAGTAGACGACTTCTGGTATGGTAACATGGTTAGGGAGCCAGCAGATCTCTTGGTATGTGAAAGACCTGGCGGCAGCTCCATCCCAGGCTCCTCTTATGGAAAGGGAATTAAAAACAAAACTAGAGTGACTGCGTTTGTCCCATTTCTTCAGGCATGAGAGAGGGAGAGTTGAAAATCCTCCTTCCTGGCCAAGTTCATAGAATCATAGAATTAGCCAGGTTGGAAGGGACCTCAGAGATCATCAAGTCCAACCCTTGACCACTGGTGCAGTTGCTAGACCATGGCACTGAGTGCCACATCCAGTCTCTTTTTAAATGTCTCCAGGGACGGAGAATCCACCACCTCACCGGGCAGCCCATTCCAATGTCTGATCACCCTCTCCGTAAAGAAATTCTTTCTAATATCCAACCTAAACCTCCCCTGGCACAACTTAAGACTGTGCCTTCTTGTCTTGTTGAAAGTCGTCTGGGAAAAGAGACCAACTCCCACCTCGCTACAGCCTCCTTTCAGGTAGTTGTAGAGAGTGATGAGGTCTCCCCTGAGCCTCCTCTTCTTCAGGCTGAACAGCCCCAGCTCCCTCAGCCTCTCCTCATAGGATCTGTGCTCCAGTCCCTTCACCAGCCTGGTTGCCCTCCTTTGGACCTGGTCCAGGACCTCGACATCCTTCCTGAACTGAGGGGCCCAGAACTGGACACAGTACTCGAGGTGTGGCCTCACCAGCGCTTGTAGAATTATGGATGGTTGTAGAATTATGTAGAAGTTGTAGAATTATGGATGGTTTCAGTTGGAAGGGACCTTAAAGCTCATTCATTCCCAACCCCTTTCCATGGGCAGGGACACCTCCCACCAGCCCAGGTTGCTCCAAGCCCCATCCAACCTGACCTGAGACACTGCCAGGGATGGGGCAGCCACAGCTTCTCTGGGAAACCTGGCACAGGGGCTCAGCACCCTCACACCAAAGAATTTCTTCCTCATGTCCAACCTAAATCTCCCTTCTTCAGGTTTTAACCCATTCTTCCATGTCCTATCACTGTCCAAAGTCCCTCCCCAGCTTTCCTGGAGCCTCTTCAGGTCCTGGAAAGTCTCTATAAAGTCCTCTTGAAGCCGTCTCTTCTCCAGACTATCTGTCTGTCACACACTATCACCAAGCAAAAACCTGTGTTACTGGTAGTAAATGGGCCTGCAGTTGATATTACTGCTTATCTGCATGTTTGTCCGTATTCCAGTTACAGCAGGGCCATGTGGTGTGGTTGGGGACCTCAGTCTCCTCTGGTTGATGGTTGTGTTGCCCATCTACTGAAAGGTGAAGGAGCAGACTCCAAGCAGTTACTGCTTCCAAATATTGTCCAGGAGGTGGTTGGCATCACAGAAGTTTGGGGGGTTTTTTTGCAGGAGGTGACTGCATTGCCCCAGTTCAAAACATCATTAGATCCAGGCTGGGTGTTCCCCTCCCACCTATGGGTTTTCCAAGCCCTTATTCCCATCTCCATACACCTGAGCTTCATCCCAGGTGAAGAGGGAAGAATTTAGGGGAGTCCAGCTCTCAGTCCTGGTGATTTAAGTTATCCTCACCAGGATAACTTGAATTTTGCTGGGTGAAATGTTTGCATCACATCCAGATTATCCCACAACCTACTGGTAGCACCCTTCTGGTGTCCTCCTTGAGGAGCTGGTGATGGAAGAGAAGACTTGGTTGGCCTTCCCATTAAGGTAGGGGAAACAGCAGCACATCTCTAGCAGGTAGAGCTGGTAGGTTTCTGTTCTTGGGCTGTAAGTTGGAAAGAACTAGTTAGGGTCAAGGCCAGGTTGTATGGGGCTTGGAGCAACCTGGGCTGGTGGGAGGTGTCCCTGCCCATGGAAAGGGGTTGGAACTGGATGAGCTTTGAGGTCCCTTCCAACTGAAACCATTCTTTGATGCTATGATCTCCATCCCTATGTCCTACATGGCAATGAGAAGCCACCTGCCATCTTCTTAGCCCCATCTTTTAGACCTGTTTTGACTTTTTTCCCTCCTCTGTGTGCAGGATATGATTAATGACTAGGATAAAAAGAGAATTTTTTTTGTAGGTATCTGTGCTGCTTGACCATGTGGGGTCCAACATGAAGAAATTCTTCTCAATGGATGCTGCAGAGAGAGGTGGGAGGGGATCATGGTCTCAGCAGTAGCTATGTCACTAGGTCCAGAGTTAGACTGAGACTCCTGTGACCAACCCCACCATAATAGAAAATACTCAAGTCAGTGGTGATGTTATCTGCTTGGCAGCTTAAAACCTCTGACATCAGCAGGCAGCCTGTAATACCCCAAATCCTTGTTTAACCAGATCAGTGCTGGGGAGTAGGTGAGCACTGGTAGGATCTCCCAACAGAAGATGTAATTCATCTCCTCATACTGGTTTTAGTTGCCCATCTTTGGGTCTGGATCTGAAGTGTGATGGTTTTCTTCCTCAGCAAAACATGAGGATGATCCTTAGGAGCAGTTTGGGGTTGTCCATCTCACCAACCTTCTTGTGTCCTAGCCCAGAGCTGGTTAGTGTGCTGAATTTGGTTGAACTTGGCCACCATGCTGAAGATATGGGACATGCTGGTTCTGGTAGATATTAATTTGTCTCATTTCCAAAAGAAAAAGTGAAAGACAGGGAGTTACTTTGGGGCTTTGCCAGTGAATGCAGGTTGGAGAGGAAGAAATTAAATCTTTAGGTGAAGTGACCTGCTCAGGATTAGACCAGCTGGTGAAACCAGTCACTTAATGGTTTTCTGCCTGTAGTTACTGGGTGACACTCACTCCATGTAGTAAATGCAGTTAATTATGGTCAGAGAGGACTGCTGAGAAAGAAATCAAGTCCTGTAGCTAATAAATAGGTTTAACTTTCTCCAGGACTTTAGGATACACCTTGGGAAGGAGCTCCATGCCCGGTGAAGCCTGGAGATCTGGGAGTGAAATTCTTCACTACTTTGCCACCTGATTTAGGAAAGCTGTTGCTGCTTAGAGAGAAGGCAGGAAGGTGTCTTCTAGACCTGGTGTCACTAGTGGCTCATGTGGGAGGATGTCTTCTCAGTCTCAGTTTCCATTTTTGGAGAGCAGACAGGGTGATGGTGGGCTGCCCACCCTACCATGTTTTATTTTCATGAAACTTGCAGTATCTTTAATCTTTGAGGTCTCCATTCTTCTTCTAGATTTGGTTGACAAGTGCTGAAGCTTTGTCAGTAAAGGGGATGGTGGGAGCTGTTTCCTCCAAGACCCAAGCAAGGAGCTTGTTTTTTTGGTTTCTAGGGCATGTCTGAAGTTCTCAGTGCTGTTTTGGGTGTTCTCAGTGCTCATCCTCAGCCATGTGCATAGATGAGATATCTAACACAGCTTTGTCAAACACATCTCTTATTTGGCTACACAGGCCAGGCCCTTTCCTGGGGAGTCCAGAAAGATCTTGGAGGCTTCACCTCCTACTTCCAATCCCATGAGGATCCTGTAGGTATGGGTCAGTCCTTATTTTTCTTGGTGGAACACCAAGTGATGTTTGGTGTCCCTCCTGCTGTGCCTTTACCAAAGCAGTGAGGAGGTACCATAAAAGATTGGAGAGAGCTTGGGAGGGTGGACATGGACCTGGGGCGAGGGTAAGTTTTCCATCTTTCTTACAAATTTTATGGAATAAATTGAGAAGAAAGAAGGTGGAAATTTTTCCCTATTCAAATAATTAAATCATTGGTTTTCCATAGGAACATTGGAGTGTTTTTTCTTGAATAGGTCTGGAAGAGCAGGGAGATACTTGAAGCCTGGTGTCAACATTTTGCATAACTGGAAGCTTTAGCTGCACAAAGTGGGTGTGTGGAAACCTCTGCTGCAGCAAGACCTCCTAGAGGACCTTTTATATGATAATTATCTTCTCTTCTGACTGGGTTTAAGACTCAAAGTTTGAAGGACACCCCACAACTTGCTCTAGGGATATTGCAGGTGTGATCCTGTTGTTAATGCAGGGGGATATCTCAAGCTTTTGTGTTCTGAGAAGCCTTCTAGCTTTTTGTTGGCTTTCCTTTTCTCCTGGCCCACCTTTGGCTGTGAAGTTTGTACCCTGAATGTTGAGTCTTTTAGATACAATTGAACAGAAATCCCATCAAGAAACCACTCATGTCTTCAGGCCAACTAAAATTTGGGGTATTGCCATGCTTGGTCTACACCTCTACCAACCCAGTCACCTTCATACATCACTGAGAGCAACCAGGGAGGTGACCACCACCACTTTTCTGTTTGAAAATGATCTCTTAATTTTTTTTTTGTCTGCAGATGGGATTAGCAAACTTGCAGCCAAGCAGGAGAAAGTCCTAACTCTTGAACTGGGGTAAGGGTGTGGGATTAATGAGGTGGTGCCTCAAAGGGTGAGCTGCCCAGGTGAAAATTGCAGTGGAAGTTAATTATTGCTAATTAAAATGCAAATGTTAGATTGGAAATCAAGGACGTGGCTTCAAATGTTCATGTGCACAAAGCTCCTTCTTCCCAAGAGGGTGCAGAGCTTGGTCAGAAGGATTGGTATGGGACTCAATCTTTGGAGCCCTCCAAGTCCTAAAGCATCACTCAGAGGTCCCATCTCTTGCTGGGGAGTGTAGAGCATGAGTGGGAGGTGGAGGAGCCCAAAGAAGAGCTGAGAACCTCAAGTTCAAGGGTTGTTTGGGGTGTTGGGAGAGACTTGGAGAGTCTTTTGAGGGCATAGGGCCAAATGATGGAAGATTGGGTTGTCAGGAGGCAAGGGCATGGGATGGCGAACTTAATGCTATTATGACTGTTTCTTCATCTTTTGTCAGAGCTGTGGACAAATGTTTTTCTGCTGAACTCATTTAGGAAGAAAACTATGTGGGAGATGTATGGGTGGCTGATGCTGTGGGATGGAGGGTGAGCAGTGCTGCATCTCACCACCACAGAGCCTCAGCTTTCTGCTGAAGTCCAACTGCCTATGTGGGTTTGGGATGGAGTTTTTTTGTGGTTTTTGGGATGATACTGGTGGAGGGTGTTTGATTCTGAGCTGTTTTTTAAGGGACAAGTGTTACCTGCATACTCTGGCCCTCTCTTCCAGCATCACCCATGAGGTTGGGGTGAGGTTCCCTGTTCCTGCAGAGAGGAGGTCTGCAGAAAGGATTTGTTCCTCAGAGCTATCAGTCCTAGAAGCAGACACTGCCTGAGAAACTTGCTGTTAATTTCAGCAAGTGCAGCTACTTACAAGAAACTTAGCTGAAAGCAAAAGTACAAACCAGAAAATCACCTTTATCCTGGCCCAAACCAGGATAGGGTATTTAGGTCATACTTGGTCAGACTTTCTGCTTCAACAGAAATTTCAGCAATTTTTATTTTAAAGTCCTTAATTTAAAAAATATAAATATGAATAGGATGTGATTAAGATAAGAAAGAAGAGAACCTCAGGCCATGAGTAAGAGCCAGGAGACAAACTAATTTGGGGAAAGAGGAACTGTGATCTTTATCTAACTGGTTGGTGCCTATCTGCTGGTTTGTCCCCATAATTTGGGACAATGCTGCTTGGTGCTACCAATTTCCCTGTTTCTCACCAGGTTTTTATTGTCACCAGAACCATTTCTGGGATTTCCATAGCTTCAGGTTGCCTGCAGTCAACCACAACCAGAAGTTGGGTCAGATGAATATAACCAAGTGGTGATGTTTGTTTTCCATGTGTCTTTTTAAAGCAGAAAGTTTTTTTCTGCTGACTTGGTCCCCTTGTAGCATCTGGCACAGAAGTTTTCTACCTGTAGATGTCTAAGATGTTCATCCTGTAGGCTCTAGTAAATGGGTAATTAATCCTTCAAGCAGCCAGGTGGTGAAAGTTCATTTCTCCTGACTCCCTTTTCCTGCTCTCAGTGTAACATCTCATGGGAATAACCACAACCTCTCAAATTTCATCTCTGGGCAACCTGAAAAGCAGCTGACATCCTCTTTTGAAGTCAACACTCATCTTAGGCTGGAGCAACCCCAGGATGTTTGAGCTTGTTTGAGCCTTGCTAGGTTTGAGGATGGAGAACCTACAGCTGGAGCAGCGCAGAACCCAATCCTGATGCATTTTGCTTCCAGTCCTTCATGTTGGGTAAATATTTAGATGTTTTACATCTCTAAGGTGAGACCTCTGGGGAGCATCACATTAGGTAGCTTAGGGTCTGTTGTGGACCTGGGACCTGGTCTGTGTCCCTAACTTAGTGACCTGGACTTGGCTGTAGTGTTCAAAGAGGAGTCCACATTTTGCTCTGTTTTTGGCTCTTGAAGGCCAAGGTGTCCCTTCTCTTATTTTGTGGCAGTGTCCACAGGGACTCCTGTAAACCCCACCAGGATGTCTGAGACATGAGAAACCCTCTATGTCAACTCTCACAGCAGTCCTGAAACATGTTCCCCTCTGGATTGCCCAGATTTGCAGAGTACTTGAGAGTTGAATATTCTGCACTCTGGGATTTCATGGGGTTTTCATCATTTTAGATCACTTCAAAGGTCTTTCCCAAGCCTCTGAGCAAAGCCTTTTACCCTGGCAATATCTACCTTGCTTCCCAAACACCCTGTTGGGTAGATGGAACAGGTTGGGTGAGTTCTTCTGGTTTTTAGATGATTCACCTTTCCTGGAGGGCTGCTGGCTAAGCAAGAAACCTGCAGGTTGCTTGACAGTATAGCAAGTGTTAGGAGAATAAAGGAGAACACTGGGCACAGCTCCTTAACTGGAAAAAAATAGTTCTTTGTGTCATGTGTCTTCTGGGGAACTCCAAGGGTGTGTGAGTAGCTGGACTTCAACAGTGGGCTGAGCAGAGGGGAAAACTGACTGAGGTGGTGGCTTGGGCTTGGGCTTGGAATTAAGGATGCAGAGCAGTGCAGAGCAGACTATTTAAGCTGGAAGGGACCTACAAGCATCCTGTAGTCCAACTGCCTGACCACTTTAGGGTTGACCAGAAGTTAAAACATGTTGTGAAGGGCATGGTCCTTCAGCAATTTTTGAGGATGTGAGGTTGCTGAATATGCATCCTGATCCTCATCAAGATAGAGGAGGTATTATTTTTCTCTGTGAGATTAGAGCCAACTCTTATCTTCACTGGAGCCTCCCACAATGCCATCCCTTTTCTATTTGTAAACAGAAAACATAAAAGGACTCCAAAAAAAGCCCCCAAATCAGGGAGTTGGGCATGGTTGTGGGTTTTTAGGTGCTTGCACATGATCTGGGAGCTGGAGCTCTCCTGCCTCATGAGGTTGGTGGTTTTGGTGGGTGCAGGATGGTATTCCCCTTGACTAAAGCAAACTGTTTGTTGTTTCCAGGGAGAGTGGGATCACAGCAGCAGTGAGAGCAGAGGATCCCGGCTGGGGTCGGGTTCCAGGTGTGGGTCTGGATGCAGGTCTGGCAGGCATGGGAGAAGCAGACAGTTCAGGCACTCATCCAAGGTATAACCTGGTAGTAACGTGTTGAAGTCCTGTCCCTGGCTTGCTCTTTATCAGAGACACCTTCCTAATGATGGGTTTTGTGTCTGTCTACCAGGAGAGGGTGAGTGCATGGCAATGATGAAGGAGACCTCAAGAGAAGTCTGAGATGTGTTGAGTGCCTTAACTTGGGGGAAAAAGTCCCTACTCAGCTGGTTTAGTGCAAAGGAAATGTGGTTCTTCTCTTTGAAGTCCTGAAATATTTTAATCTGGGGGAATTAAGAGAGGTCTGTAATTATTTGGCTGCCAAGGCTTCAGGGATACAGGAGTGTACACCACATAGATGGGCTTCAGTGGTGACATTCCATGGGAGCTGTCAGCAGGACTGTGTGGAGAGTTACCTTCTGGCCTGCAAAACACTGCTTTTGATTTGGTTTTAGGTCCATTCCTTCAACTCAGACAAGGGACCTCTTCTGTGTGTTTTAGGCAACCTCCATCCTTCTCTGTCCTCTTGGAGTTGTTCTACTTCTGCAATTATGAGCATTGATTGACGTTCTCTGGGAGATTTGGAGCCAGTAAGCAAAGTCAGAGAATCCCAGAATGCTTTGGGTTGGAAGGGGCCTTAAAAATCACCCAGTCCTACCCCTTTCCATGGGCAGGGACATCTCCCACCAGCCCAGGTTGCTCCAAGCCCCATCCAACCTGACCTGAGACACTGCCAGGGATGGGGCAGCCACAGCTTCTCTGGGAAACCTGGCACAGGGGCTCAGCACCCTCACACCAAAGAATTTCTTCTTCATGTCCAACCTAAATCTCTCCTTTTTCAGTCTGAAACCATTCCCTTTCATCCCATCCCTCCAGGCCCTTGTCCAAAGTCCCTCCCCAGCTTCCCTGGAGCCCCTTCAGGCACTGGAAGGTGCTCTAAGGTCTCCCTGCAGCCTTCTCTTCTCCAGGCTGAACAACCCCAACTCTCTCAGCCTGGCTCCAGAGCTGCTCCAGCCCTCCCAGCATCTCCATGGCCTCCTCTGGACTCCATCAGCTCCATGTTCTTGTGTTGGGGACCCTAGAACTGGACCAGGGGCCAGAATTCCTGCACCATCCATCCATCTCATCCATCCTGAAGAGCCTGAAGAAATCGTTCATCTTCCTGAGCCATGCTGGGAGAGGAACTGCAGAACTGTGACACTGCTGGGAAGTGGGGGTTCTTTCTGGGAGGAGTGAGACTCAACATAGCTCTTTGCTATGAGGAGGGATAACGTATTCCTTAAAATGTCTTTGTCCTGAAAATTGCAGTTTTCAACAAGAAAATCTTTAATGAGAACTTTCATTTAGGTCTTTAGAATCACAGAATGACTTGGGTTGGAAGGGACCTCCAAAGGTCACCCAGTCCAACCCCCTGCAGTCAGCAGGGACACCCTCACCTAGATCAGGGTGCTCAGAGCCTCCTCAAGCCTCACCTTGAATATCCCCAGGGATGAGGCCTCAACCACCTCCCTGGGCAACCTGGGCCATTGTTCCACTGCCCTCATGGTACAGAACTTGTTCCTAACATCCAATCTAAATCTGCTCTTCTCTAATTTAAAATCATTGCCCCTCATCCCATCACTCCAGGCCCTTGTACACAGTCCCTCTCCAACCTTCCTGTAGCCCCTTCAGATACTTGAAAGTTGCTTTTAGGTCTCCCTGGAGCCTTCTCTTCTCCAGGCTGAACAACCCCAATTCCACCATCCTGGGCTTCACAGGAGATGTGTTCCAGCCCCCTGATCACTTTTGTAGCCCTTTCCTGGACCCACTCCATCAGGTCCATGTCCTTCCTGTGTTGAGAGCTCCAGAGCTGGATGCAGTACTCCAGGTGAGGTGTGACCAGTGGCAGAACCACCTCTCTGGATCTGTTGGCCACATTTCTTTTGATGCAGCCCAGGATATTATTGGCCTATTTGTTTGTGATTTGCAGGATGGGAAGGAGGAGCAGTGAGAAGAAAGGGTGGGACACTGAGCTGGGCTTTGAAAAGCTGCTGTGTGCACACAAATGCTGACTTGGTGAGGAATGTGCTGAAGCTGCAGGGATGGGTAAAAAGGCAGAGGCCTCGTGGGCAGTGGCATGGTCCAAGCCCTGTGTTTGTGTGGGCATCTCCCAGGGGTTGGGAGACTGTGGCTGGAGATGATGTGTGCTCCCAGGGGCTGGAGGACAGAGGTTGTGGACATTCATTGGTAGGATCAGCTTTACTGATTGCTCTGGGTATTGATGTTGTTCTCATCTGTCTGTCTCTCAGTTCTCAGGCCTGGTGGATTAATTAATTTTCAGCAGAATCAGTCTCTCCATGGTGAAAATTCTGATCTACAGCTGAGGGTCATTGGGAGCTCCAAGTGGAAACTGCTGAAGGGGAGAATTGCAGTCCTGGGGGTACAACCAGCAAGTCACTTCTTTTATTTTTTGTTAATATATGCAATATATATTTTGTTTTTTATCTCTAGGCACGAGAATTGGGTTTTTTTCAAGTCTTAACATGAAGTCTTGGTAGCACTGTGAGGATTTTAGCAGACTTGCTTGGGCAGCAGGCATGCTCCGTGCCTCACGAATAAAGACAGAAAGACATTATAAAGACAGGTCACTGAGGACCCAAAGAGCATCTCAGAATGTCCATAGTGACTCCTGACTTAATGACAACTTGCATTGTCCTTTGAGCCTGGCACTGTCTTTATGGAGTCTGGGGAATGGTTGGAGCAACTTTGAGAGGTCATGGGGACACAGGTGTGGAGGACATGTAGGAGAGTATTGGGGTTGTTCAACCTGGAGAGGAGAAGTCTCCATGGAGATCTTAGAGCATCTTCCAGTGCTCCAGGAAAGATGGGGAGGGACTTTGGAAAAGGGTGTGGAGTGATGGGATGAGGAGGAATGGCTTTATGATGGAAGAGGGGAAATTTATGTTTCACATGAGGAAGAAATTCTTCACTTTGAGGGTGGTGAGACATTGGAAGAGGTTTCCCAGAGAAGCTGTGGCTGCCCCATCCCTGGAAGTGTTGAAGATAAGGTTGGATGAGGCTTCCTAGGAGGTGTGGAGGAGCTGGGTGGGACAGCTTGTGCTGCATTAGGAATCCACTTGGTCTTAAATTTTTGCTATTTAATACTTTTGCTGATGATTTTCCTCATCTTCATTGCAAGTGGTTACATTTTTCCCATTTCTCCTTGAGCCTAAATATTCAACTCTTAGGAAATCCTCTTGTAGGTGGCTCACTGACTGGGAGTTAAAATGCTCCATGTACATAAGAAATGGAAAGAGAAATGGGTCTCCAGGAGGAGGTGTCTCTTCTTTGGGTGGTAGCTGGGAAGACCTGCACATAGATTTTTTCATTTTGAGGGTGCTTCAAAGTATTTAAAAAACTGATTTCAGTGCTCCAGGCTTGGAGCAGAGTGGACATGGAAGGGTTGGAGTGTGTCCAGAGAAGGGCAAGGGAGCTGGGGAAGGGTCTGGAGCAGAAGTCTGCCCAGGAGCAGCTGAGGGAGCTGGGGGTGTTGATCCTGGAGCAAAGGAGGCTGAGGGGAGACCTTCTGGCTCTCTGCAACCCCCTGAGAGGAGCTTGGAGCCAGGGGGCATTGGGCTCTGCTCCCAAGGAACAAGGGATGGGACAAGAGGAATTGAGCTGGAGGTTTAGATTGGAGCTTGGGAACAATTTCTCCCTGGAAAGGGTTGTCAGGGCCTGGCCCAGGCTGCTCAGGGCAGGGGTGGAGTCCCCATCCCTCAAAAAAAACATGTTAAAAAGGTGTGGTCATGGCAATTCAGGACCTGGTTTAGTTGGCATGTTGGTGTTGGGCTGATGGTTGGACTTGATGACCTCAGATGTCTTTTTCCAGCCTTAATGATTTCTTGGTGGGAGAAAATTTTGCCTACCAGTGCCTAAAAGAAGCAGCTCTACTTCCATAACTGGTGGTTTGTATTTGTGTAGAGAGATGTTGACTTGCAGATCCCCAGAAGTTCAAATCATAATCCATAAACCCCTTGGAGGAGAGAGAAGAGGGAGAGATGTGGCCATGTTTGGTGTATCTGGTGTTTAAAGCTGGGAATAGCTTTGAAGTTCCACCATCTGTAGGGTGCACCAAAGATGTTCATCCTGTTGGTTGGAAGAGCATGAGCAGACTGAGGTCTGGGACTTCATTAAGAAATAGTCATATTTTTATGAATTTTTGATGCTTCAGTTGTCATTATTAATAATATTTGGAAATGACAGAAATTATAGGAGGAGGAATATGTGAAGCCACCTTCTCCAGCAGTTGTTTTACCAGAGTGGGACCATTGGAGCTCAAATATATAAATAATCTGAATACGTGTAAGAAATGTTGGCAGAAAATTGGTGCTTTGGGACTTTCTAATGTCCATCCCATATAAGTCTGAGTCAAAGAGTCAAGTCCACCTTTAAAGGGTGGAGAGGGCAACCCTCTTTCTGGGAAGAGGTCATGTGTGGGCTGATGACTGTAAAAGGGCCATGAAGGACAAGTGTGAGGTCTTTGCTTTAGATGCTTTCACTTCTGGTCACAAAAGGAGCTGCATGGCACAGCTGAAGGTGCTTTGAAGTTTGCTGGAGGTTTCTCATGGTTCCCACCTGGTTGTACCTTGATGCTTTTGCTTCTTGAGTAGAAGGAACCTGTCACCTGAGTGTTGGTGGGACATGTAGCAGAGGTTCATTTGCTGGTGTGCGTGGCAGAGGTGGAAAGGGGCAGAGTTCTGATGTTCTTCAGCTGTTGTTAGAGCAAATCATGTCACCATGACTCCTTGGAGAAGCAGGACAGCTTACCCCATCCTTATTAGTGACAACAGCCTGCTGGTGAGGACTGTCTCCATCCTTGGAGATATTTAAAAGCCATCCAGATGTGGTCCTGACCACCTGGTTGTAGGTGGCTCTGCTCAAGCCTGAGGGTTGGACCAGATGAGCTTCAGAGGTCCCTTCCCACCTCAAATGGTCTGTGACCCTGCAGCTGGATGTCTTCATGGCTGGGATGTCAACCTGCCCATTGGACCTTGGTGGGTCTTGGAGGTTGAGGACAGTAGGAGGACAGGAGCCCAAGTTGAGTCTACATGTTGTCTGCTCTGTGTTGTCCACAGCTTTGTGTCTCCAAGGCTGAAACTGTCACTCCTTGCTTTCACCATGTGCTTTTGCAGAGGGGGACTTGACCTTCCAGTGATTTTGGATTCACAGGGGAGTAGAGAAGCCCACACCTGGAGGCTGGGACACCTCCATGGCTGGTGGTGGGAGAGGCTGTGGTGGGCTGTGCCATGGTCCAGATGGCACCAGGTACCTTCTGGAGAGTAACCACCTTTGCCTCCTTCCTAGAATGGCAACAAGGAGACCTCCCTTGACATGCTGGGCACGGATATCTGGGCTGCCAACACCTTTGAGTCCTTCAGGTAAGATGGTTTTCAAACACTTGAAGAGAGAGATGGACTCTGCCCTCTCTGAGCTGTCAATCTGTGTCCATCCTGCTGGTACCCAGGCACCTGGGAGTCCCCTGCCTGGTCCTGAAGAAACTGTTACTCCTCCTCCCCCTCCCCAATTAGCCCATGGCACTAAGTACAATCCATCTATTTAAAGCATCCCATGTGCTTAGGAGATGCTGGTGGATGGGTTTGGAGTCCAAACATATGAAGCTGATAGGACAAGGGGTGATGGGTTTAAGAGGGGAGATTTAGGTTTTAAAATGAAAGAGAGGAGATTTAGGTTAGACAAATTCTTCACTGTGAGGGTGGTGAGATGCTGGAAGAGGTTTCCCAGAGAAGCTGTGGCTGCCCCATCCTTGGCAGTGTCTCAGGTCAGGTTGGATGGGGCTTGGAGCAACCTGGGCTGGTGGGAGGTGTCCCTGCCCATGGCAGGGGGTTGGAACTGGGTGTTCTATAAGATCCATTCCAACCCAAACCATTCTATGATTTTATGATTTGTAATCACAAGAGCTGCACAGGCAAGACTTGAGGCATCTCAGAGCTACTGTTCCAGGATTTTACTCTTCCATTTCCTGGAGGTGACATTATATATTGGCATCACAGCTGCTGGGAAGAGCTCTTCAGCCACTTCCAACACAGGGAAAGTGGTGAAATATGCTCTCTGTCCAGTTTTATTTATCTCTCTCTGTTCCTGGAGCACTGCAAGAGTCTCCAGGGGTTGAGCTCCCACCTGGCACTTGTTCCAGGCTTGTTCAGGACCAGAGAGAACATGACCATTGCATGGACCAGACTACTACCTCTTGCCTTGCCCCCTTGATCCAGAGAGCAAGTCTGGTTAGCAAGGTGTGGGCTGCGTCATGCTGCATCAGACAGCAAAATTAAGGGTGTAGATCAAGCAACAGGAGCTCAACAGCTCCAAAAAGATAGAAGAAACATGGAAAGAAACATGATAGGGCAATGTGAAGGTTGGAGGCCCCCATCCATGTGCTCTGCAGCACGGAGTGAGGCTCTGATGTGCCCTCTTCTCTTCAGCTGGGTGGTGTTTAATTAGCAGTGGACTTTCTTTTTTTGTTTTTTCCCTGTTTTTTTCTTCTAGTGGTGCGATGTGGGACCTGCAGCCTGAAAAATTGGATTTCACCCAATTTCACAGGAAGCTCCGAAACACCTCCAAACATCCACTGCCTCACATAGACAGAGAAGGGTGAGTGCCACACCTGTGCTGCCATGCTCTCCAGCAAGGTCTCTGACTTCTCTCTTGGAGAGGGAATGCTAGTTTGGTGGCATGGTTCACATGAAAGACATTGGGAAGAGGTGGCGGAGCAGCAATTGGATCCAGCTCTGGGGTCCTCGGCACAGACATGGAGCTGTTGGAGCAGGTCCAGAAAAAAATGAGCTGGAGCACCTCAACTATGGACTGGGGTCGTTCAGCCTGGAGAAGGGGAGGATCCAAGGAAACGTTTTCATGACTTACAGGGGACCTAGAAGGAAAAAGAGGGGAGATTCAGATGAGATTTCAGGAAGAAATTCTTTATGCTGAGGGTGGGGAGACCCTGGCCCGGGTTGCCCAGAGAGGTAGGAGATGCCCCATCCCTGGAACCATTCCAGGTCAGGTTGGATGGGGCTCTGAGCAACCCGATCCAGTTGCAGATGGCCCTGTACACTGCAGAAGGGTTGGACTGGATGGATTTGAAAGATCCAAGTCTCCTAGATTTAAACATCTCTGGAGGAAAGATCCCAGCTTAGTGTTGAACCTGGTTACAGTAACCACAAGTGATGGAGCTTCTGCTGTTCTCCCCAGCAAGACTTCAGGGAAGAAGAGAACATCAATGTGATGTTTGGAGATCCAATTATTCATCTCCTGTCTGCTAGCTGTGAAAATATTAACCAGCTTCCTTTGATGGTGACAACCTGCAGTGGCCTCCACAGGTTGGATTCCTCATTGGTTGTTCATTGGTTAAGCTGATGATGCTTAGATGGAAAGCAAGGTTTCTCTGCAGACTCTGCAGTCTGAGAACCAATCATTTAATATAGTTTTTTTTTTTCCTCTTCTGATTGTTCAGCCATGGTGCTCAACACTGGTGCTGGCAGTGCTAGTCCAGGCTATTATTTGTCCTGTTATCCCAAGTTCTGACAAGGCTTCAACTCATCCCTGAAGCAATTCATTGCAAAGCTCTGCTAGAACAAAACTGGACCATCAACTCCATAACCACATTTTATCCCATCAATTTTTGTCTCTTTTTATCCTAGCCATTAATCATATCCTGCACACAGAGGAGGGAAAAAAGTCAAAACAGGTCTAAAAGATGGGGCTAAGAAGATGGCAGGTGGCTTCTCATTGCCATGTAGGACATAGGGATGGAGATCATAGCATCATAGAATGGTTTGGGTTGGAAGGGACCTTCAAGCTCATCCAGTTCCAAGCCCCCTGCCATGGGCAGGGACACCTCCCACCAGCCCAGGTTGCTCCAAGCCCCATCCAACCTGACCTGAGACACTGCCAGGGATGGGGCAGCCACAGCTTCCTTGGGCAACCTGTTCCAGGGTCTCACCACCTTCAAATTAAAGAATTGCCTTCTAATGTCCAATCTGAATCTCCCCTCTTCAAGTTTTAAACCATTTCCCTTTCACAACACATCAGTGTAAAAAGCCCTCCCCCAGCTTTCTTGTAGCCCCTTGAGATATTGGAAGGTTGCTCTAAGGTCACCTGGGAGACTCTTCTTCCCTAATCTCACTCAGAGATGTTTTTCTGTTGATAGATTGGTTTTGTCATTGAAAAATAAAATGAAGGGCCCTCCATAAAAAAAAAAAGGCCTCCATGGTTGATGGCACTTACTAAGTGATCCCACCAGCAGCACCTGCTATGTAGGAGAATGAAGCAGGTTCTGCTCTGCTTCTGGTTCCTGGATTAGTGTGAATGCCCAGGGTGCAACTGGGTAGAGAAGGCAGTCTGGAGAGAAGATATTTAATCACTCCTAAATAATCCAGCTGGAGACATGAAAAAAGAACTACTGTCTAAGCAGAAAAGTTTAACAGATGCCAGGAGCCCAAGCAGAGCATCTCCCAAAATGCAGGTCTTAGAAATAACATGTGCTAGAAGAGAGGGAGTACAGACAAAATTGATTTTTTTTGATTTTGGAAATCTGTTGTGCATTCATCAGTTCTCCAGGTTTTATTTGTGCTGAGCAGGAGGCATCTGGCTGAACCTCCAAGAAGCTCCACCAAATGCTAGCCAGGGATTTCCCCTCTTGTTCAAGTGGCATTTTGTTAACATGCTAGCAATGAAAAAATTGAATAAGAAAGGAAAAGAAGAGAAATGCTGTTCAAAATGTTTTTTCTCCACTTTCTGTACCAAAGAGACTGTTTTGTTCCTCATCCCTTGCCCAAGGTTCGCTGTATAGTTCCATCCAGTTGATTGACCTCCAGTGTCTTCTGCTTGGCTGAAAGGTTTTCCTCCAGAAGGACACCTGATTTTATCTGCAAATACTGAGTTTGGGGATCTGCTGAACGACCAAAGGAGGATGGTTAAGGAAAACCAGAGCACTTTACCTCCTTTCTGACCTGAATTTATGCTGCCTTTCATTCCCAGCCCTACTTCTTGCTGTGCTTTTGCTCTTCCAAACACTTTTGCAGTGTTGTGGCTGCTATTTCCTCTTTGTTCCAGGTATTCCCCAAGCCTGTGTATCACTTTAGTTTTTCCCATACCCCTCTGATTTGCTGTAAATAAATGGGTGTGTTAATTAAATCAAATCTTTCCATTCAGCTTTGGTTTGGGAATCTGCTGCTTTAGCTCTTGCTTTTTTTTCCTGCAATTTTTAAAATCCCATTTGCTGTAATTTCACCAAGATCAGTGGTTCTGGGTACAGAGTGGGTTGAGGGCAGTCCTGAAGAGAAGGACTTGGGGGTGTTGATTGATGAAAAACTCACCATCAACCAGCAGCGAGCTCATGCAGCTCAGAAGGCCAAGGGATGCATCAAGAGGACCATGGCCAGGAGGTCAAGAGAGGGGATTCTCCCCCCTCTGCTCTGCACTTTTGAGACCCCACCTTGAATATTGCCTCCACTTCTGGTGTCCCCAGCAGAAGAAGGACAGAGATCTGTTGGAATGAGTCCAGAGGAGGCCCCAAAGATGATCCAGGGGCTGGATGGAGCAGCTCTGCTGTGAGGAGAGGCTGAGGGAGCTGGGATTGTTCAGTCTGGAGAAGAGAAGACTCCAGGGGGACCTCAGAGCTGCCTTCCAATTCCTGAAGGGAACCTACAGGAAGGCTGCAGAGGGACTTTTCAGAAGAGTGTCCAGCAATAGGACAAGGGGAAATGGTTTTAAACTGAAGGAGAAGAGGTTCAGACTGGATCTGAGGAAGAAGTTCTTCAGCAGGAGGGTGCTGAGACTCTGGAACAGATTGCCCAGGGAAGCTGTGGCTGCCCCCTCCCTGGAGGTGTTCAAGGTGTTCAGGTTGGATGAGGCTTTGAGCCTCCTTGTCTGGATGAGAGGTGTCCCTGCCCATGGAAGGGAGCTTGGAGGAGATGAGCTCTGAGCTCCCTTCCAGTCTCACCCATCCTGGGAGAACATGGAGTTCAAATGTCACCGTGTTGCCATTTTCTGGGCCTCCACTGGGACTTCTCCTGGGTAACATCCTTAACTCAGCAGAGCCAAGGGGATTTGGGAATTCCCACCCTGTTTCCCAGCTTTCATTCCCCTGAGGAAGGACACCACCCAATTCTCTTCACTCCTCCCAGTTAGAAACCTCTTTTTGGGGGGGAGAATGAGCAGATTTCCTCAGCTTTGTCTTTCCTCACACTCCCATCACCAGCCTGTTCATGAGGAGAGGGGGTTTGGAAAAAATAATGAAGGGCAAATATTCAGCTGCCTTATTCCCTGGGCTGCACCCCAATGTGTGGTGCTTTCAGCTGCAAAATCTCTCTCCACAGCAATCCCTGGGGATGAGGAGAAATTTTACAAGAGAGCAGAAGGAAGTAGAGGTGGCTGAGAGGTGAATTTCCAGGCCAGGTTGGATGGGGCCTTGAGAAAGCTGATCCAGTGGGAGGTGTCCCTGCCTAAGGAGTTGGCTTGGATCTTGGTGACCTTTAAGGTCCCTTCCAACCCAAACCATTGGGTGATTCCATGGTTCTGTGAGAGACATCCTTGTCTGGATGAGAGGTGTCCCTGCCCATGGCAGGGAGCTTGGAGGAGATGAGCTCTGATCTCCCTTCCAACCTCAGCCATTCTGTGCCCTTCTCCTGCAGCATCCCATTTTGCCATCATACTCCTGAGATGATGCAATAAAAATGAGAAAGTGAGCTAGAACCAGGCAATAAGTGAGCCAGAAGCTACCACCCCAACACAGAACAGGGGTGCCAGGTGACATCCAAGCTCCCAAAGCCCTGTGAGGATTGCAGCCAGCAGAGCAATACTTACCAGACTTTCTATGTCTGTTCGTGCCAACACGTAGGTCCGGACGTTGGTGTTCTGATGCAGAAGCATGTAGAGAAGGAGAGTGGCTTGATCAGATTTCTGCTGCTCACACAAAGCTGTGTACAAACTGTTAAAATTAATCTGGAAAGCGTGGGGGGTTGAGGATGAAAAAGCAGTGCTATCTGAAAGAAAGAAAGAAAGGAAAAGGACAATCTTGAAGAAATGCGTTGAGCGTCGAGCTGTTGGTAACAAATTCCAAGGGAGGGGGGAACAAGACACCACAGGAAGGTGAAAACCAAAATCATCATTAAAAAAATAATAAATAAAATCCTAAGTTTTATCACTGATGGTCACCAAGCTCCAACAGTGTCTCATGAAGAGAGTTGGGCCAAGAAACAGGGGCTGTCCTCCCTCTGAGCTCCACCAGCACGTAGGACAACATTATCAGGTACATTTCCAGTGCAACCTAAGTGGGTCAGGGCTTTAAAAGTTGCACTGGGGGGGTAAAATGATTTCTAACACCCCATCATGTAGTCTACCAAGGCCCAGAGTTACAGACAGTTTGTTCACATTCACAGTATCATCTGTGCCCAGGCTGGAAGGGAGAATAAAGCAGATTTCTGAACCAATCACAGAATTATTATGGTTGGGAAAGACCTCTCAGATCACTGTGTCCAATCATCAGCACACCTTCCCCTAATAAAATAAAAGGATCTGTATCACCATGCCCACTATAAATAAACCCCAAATGAAATCCATATTATCAATATCTGTATCACCCACTGGCACATGTCCTGCAGTGCCTCATCCACGTGGGTTTGAAATCCCTCCAGGGCTGGGGACTCCAGCACCTCCCTGGGCAGCCCATCCCTACACCTGACTGGGCTAAACCTCCCCTGGTGCAACTTCAGCCCATTTGAGAGAGAAGCCCAGCACCCACCTCCCTACAACCTCCCTGAAGGGAGTTGTAGAAAGAACCAAGAAATGTTGTAGAGAGGGATCAAACTTCCCTTCTGTTGCTGTCTAAATGGTGTCACTGAAATGCAGAGCATTTTGCTATTTGGTAATTAAAGGTTATTAAGAAAATAACCTGGAAACTCCCTCCCCCATACACTAAACAGGATTAAAAAAATCTTCTCAGCCACTACAGAATATCCTCTGTGATTCTGCAGAACATTAAACAGAAAAATGAAGCTTGCTAGACCACGGAAAAAAATCTATCTTGAATTTGATGAGTTCTGTGCTAACTGAATTAAATAAATTATTTTAACAGAAGTAAGAAAGAAACTGTTTACACTGAGGGTGGGGAAACCCTGGCCCAGGTTGCCCAGAGAGGTGGGAGATGCCCCATCCCTGGAANGTCCCTGCCCATGGAAGGGAGCTTGGAGGAGATGAGCTCTGAGCTCCCTTCCAACCTCAGCCATTCTCTGATTCATTCTATGACTTCTAGGTACTGATTACCTGGACCTGCTGCTATCAAAGTTTCTAATATATATTATTTAACAATATCTTGTCACTAATTGACCATAACCACATTATTATTCTTGGGTAATAAAAACATTTCACCTCAAGTATTTATAAATGCAGAAAGATGATATTTATTAACCATTTTTTCTTCTTCTGGATCATTGCAAGCTCTCTGCATCCAGCCAGTAATTATCTTTGGAATTCTTTTTCCCTTTGTTGCTACAAGGAAGGGAAAATGTGTTTGGTTGGTCAGTGCTTGGCTTTTTGCCCCATTTTTTTCTTGGCATTTCAAATTGTACATTTGTATTTATATCAAGTTTGCTGCTTGATATGTGTTTGTGCTTCTGCACCAGCACCCTTCTCAGCAGGACAACAGGAGCTCCTGTGGAGACCACCAAATGAGCCATGCTTCAAAGGAAACATTTTCCATTACATTTTTGTGTCCTTGCTTTATAGTTGTTGGTTTGGTTTTTTTTTTGCCAGGTGGGCTTTTCTTTTGGTTTTCCTTCCTCTGGGATTCGAATCACCCAATGGTACAGCTCAAGTATTTAAGTTTGTTCCCTGTTGCTATTATCAAAACCATTTGAAGACTGTGGTGGATGGTGCAAGTGGAGAGGGAAAAGCATTTAATTTTGTAGTAATGACTTTAGACCCATGTGGGAGTACTTTGGAAGCACAGTGTACTAATTTCAGAGAGCCTCTTTGTTTTCATGAGGGTCCTTTGCAGTAAGAACTGATCTTCCCCATGTGTCATCATACAAAATGAACTTTGGTTCCAGCATGGTTTGACTTAGGTTTTGGTTTTGTTTTCTTCCTGCCACAGGCTTGGAAAAGGGAAATATGAGGATGGTGATGGCCTCAACTTGAACGACATAGAGAAAGTCCTTCCAGTGTGGCAGGTAAGTGATGAGGACATCTCATGCCTGCAGGTGGAGACCAGCAGCTCCCTGCCTTACCTTTCCTTAGGAAAACCTTCCCAGCAGTGGGATATGTTGAGTTTTGGAGTCTTTTGGGGTTTGTGATGGAGACACACATGGTTTCAGCAAGCCTTGATGGGAAGTGCTGGACAAGAGGTGAAACATTGAGGACAATATCTATCTTTATTTATATTTATATATGTCCGTGGGCACAGGGCTCTTATATTTTATGAAAGGAGGTTCTGAAAAGCACCAAGCTTCCTGACAGCTCCAAAATAAATCCTTGCTAGGATGCCAGCAAAGGTGGTGGTGTGCTGACCCACAGGTTTCCCCCATGGGATGCCCAATGATCATCTACTTGTACATTTTCTTCAGCCTCTTTCTTCTCCACATCTATCTCTACATCCCAGTTTTGGTGGTTCTGGTTAAATGTCTTTTGATTCTCAGGTGCTGGGGAATGGCAGGATGAGCCCCACAGTTAAAAATACCCCAAACATTGAGGGTTTTGTCCTGCATTGGGCAACTTTCTGAGGATGCTCGGCATGATTTTTCTGCAGCTCTTTGACTCCAGAGGGGAGGTCAGAGACATCTCACGTGCTGTGCTAACTTTCCTCCTTTTCAGTGCTGAGCAAAGAGCTCCCTGGGCTTCTTGCTCATGTATCATGTGAGGAAAAGCCTTTCTCATCCTGCAAACCATGTGATGATCTGATTATTTCTTTTGGTTGGCACTAAATATGTGAACCAGTGGAAAGAGTGGGGAAGTGCTGCTGACTTTGGCAGGGAGGAAAGCTGCCTGCAGCTGCTTTCTGCCCAGTTTCTTCCATGCTTGGTATGTCTGGACTTTAGGTCACAGGGTGAAAACATGAAGCTCAGCTGACCCCAGTAAGCCTGCAAAATAACGTTTCTTTGCCCTGGGGAATAACTGGAAATGAGGAAACAAAACAGCTTTGGTGTGAGGAGCTGATGTTCTTCTCCTGAGTTGTACTTCTTTTATAATTGACAGCTATTGATGAATAAGCAAAGTCTTCCTGGTCTGGTTGTCATCTCATCCTGTCCTAACACCAACCTGGAATTCATTGACTCCAGTGAATTAATACCAATCTGTACCTTAATATCTAGTTTAATTCTTGGTGCTGCAGCTCTCTAAACTGGAAGGACTAGTGGCAACACTGAATTTGGGGTTTTTTTTGTGCCTCTGGGCAGACTCCTGGAATACTCCATTATTTTGAAGACTTGCTTACCTAGGCATGTGCAGTCATATGTGCCTGTGGGAACTCAAAGCCTGGGAATTCTGGGTGAGGTTTGATGTTGTTCAGTGTTGACATATGAAATACTTGCAGACAGCTGCTTTAATCCTGATGTATCACTGTTAGCTGGATTTGACTGTGATTGTGTAATGCCAATGGTAACTCTCCTGGTCTTTATCCCTTGTTTCAAATGGCTCTGTGGAACACAGAGTGTGGGGGCATAAAGGAAAATGTTTGTGTGAGCCTCTGGAAGAAAAATCTTTCACCTTCCGTGGGTCTTTCCTACACTGTGGTTATGTTTGTGTCATATCCTGAAGCTTTTTTTGGGTTGGAGATCCATAAAATCTCATTCTGTCTAAGATCCCATGGGTTGCTTATGGCAGCTGTGCATGGATGGAGGGGCTGCTCTGAGCATCCCCCAGTGAAACTGGGATGGTCTCAGCATCCTCCAGAAAGACTGGGCTGCTCCGAGCATACTTCAGGATGACTGCGTTGGTCCAAACATCCTCCAGAAGAGGATGCACATGTCTGGCTGCTGAATGTGTTTCAGAACCTCTAGCAGGGTTAAAAGCACCAAGTCCAATACCTGAAATGGGCCTACAAGAAAGCTGGGATAGGGTTTTTTACACGGGTGTGTGGTGAGAGGACAAGGGGAAATTATTTCAAACTTGAAGAGGGGAGATTTAAGTTGGACATTAGGAAGAAATTCTTTAATTTGAGAGTGGTGAGCCCCTGTGCCAGGTTTCCCAGAGAAGCTGTGGCTGCCCCATCCCTGGCAGTGTCTCAGGTCAGGTTGGATGGGGCTTGGAGCAACCTGGGCTGGTGGGAGGTGTCCCTGCCCATGGCAGGGGGTTGGAACTGGATGAGCTTTAAGTCTCCTTCCATCCCAAGGTTTGTGTGAGGTAGTGTCTTGCTTTTAGACTGCTTTGGCAGTGTGGTTCCTTTGCTGGTTAAGGTATGATTGACATAGGACATGAATCTAGAACTCATTTCCAGTATACATCCACATTGCTATGGCTCCAGAGAGGTACGTGTTAAACAGAATTATTCTGCTTAGCTGGACGTTATTGTGAATTTTACTGCTGAAATCTATAAATAATATTTAATGAAATATTTCAAGGGAGCACCTGTGACTATTTGGCAATTAAAAGGTGAAAAAAAAGAACCAACAAACCCCACAACAACCTCCCCCCAAACCCTCTGTTTTTTTTCATAGCTCTCTAAGGGCCAAATGCTTGTCGCCAGCCTTTTGTTTTGAAATTGGGGAAATAAATTGGAAGATCTGTTTGCTCCTCGGGGCTAGCTCGGCTCTGCCATCTGGTGGACACAAAGGCAAAGAAACCAGCACTGGAAGCAATTCCTTCTGGACAACGTTGACAACCGGTATTTTGAAGTGTCCTCCTGCCCCCATCTTTTCAAGGTTCATCTGGGGTGCTTGGGGTTTTTTTTCACGGTAAATAGGATTTGTTTGGAAAGTTTTGTGGCTAGGAGTGTGTGAGGTCCTTGCTTTGGCTCAGCTCATGAGCCATAACCTCCTCATCTCTCCTTACCCACAGGAGTTTGGAGTTGGATGTGATTCACCCAAATGCTGACAAAAAAACCAAAAAACCAAACAAACAAGCCAAACAAAACAAACAAACAAAAAACAAACAAAACCTGTCCTTAAGATCTGCTTTTGATTGCACGCCAAGGAGGATTGGCTGTCTGCAGGATCAGTCTTCATCATCCTCTCCATTTTCTCTCAGCTGGCTTGTTGGAGACCATCTGAAGATGTCACAGGGAGGGGGCTGAGTCACTGCATTTGGCTTTTGTTCCTGTTAGCAAGATGCTCAGCAAGGCTTTGGGGCTTGGACACTGCAGCCAGACCCCCCCCCCAGATATGGATTTTAGACTTGGCAAACTCTCCACTTCCCAGGGAAAACAACCCAAGTGGTCATGTCCTCCAAGATACCCTGCATCCTCCCTGTGAAGCTCATGAAGGATGCAGATGGCACAGGGAACACACTGTGAATGTTGACAGACATGAGCAGAGAGTTTTGGGATGTGGCCAAGTTGGACTGGCATCTTGTGGTCATTGGCTATCAGGTTTCTGGACTTGTGGCTCCAGGTTGGGCCTGTTCTTCTCCAAATGGTGTGTTTTAGGAGGTAGAATTTATGTGGTCCTTTTCTAAGGACTCCTTTACTGGTGCTCCAAGATTAACTTGGAAGACAGCATTAATTTCATTTGGTTTGGCATCTTAATTGCTTCACAGCTCATCTCCTTCCATTTCCTTACTGATTTTTGACCTTTTTTGTCATGTGCCTGGGATTTACAATAAACTGCTTGTTTCTCTTCTGGCTACAGTTGTCATCCAGCTTCCTGGCTGGATGAGAAACAAAGGGGCAGCTCCTTAGGAGAAAGGCAGAGAACTCACGTTCCTCTTAGTTGTATTTCTGACTTTGTCCAAACAGGTTTAGAAGCATCAGGACTCCTGACCATGCTGGGATCCCACCTGAATTTAGGCACCTAAGCAGTGTCCTTGCCTGGGACCCCTCCTCATTGACAAGTGTTTTTCAAGTCAGATTTTCCAATTTAGTGTGGAAATTGTGTGAGTAAAGGTGGGACCTGTACCTAAGTTGGTCACTTGGGATTCCTGATGTAGGAGAGGCATGAACAAGGTTGGGGCATGATTTGTTGCATCTCAGGGTAGCAATGTGGAGAAGGTTGGATGATTCCCATCTGAGGATGTCCTCTTCTCTCCTTTTTGGCTCTGCAAGGAGTCCAGAGGGCCCAGCTCACACCTGGACTTGTTCAGACATGGTAGGTACCTAAAGAGAGATGAAGTTAACCCAGATGTCCAGGGGGAGATGGGTGGATTTGGGGCAAGCAGCCTTGCTGCTGGACCCTACAAATCACTGCCCCTTCCAAGGTGGTGGCTGCAAGGAAAAAGGTCTCTTTGGAGCTCAGTGACAGTTCTTTGGGGGGGTGGCTTTACTTACTAGCATCAAAGAGAGTCCTCATCCCCTTCATCTCTCCCCTCTTGCCTTGAACTTGAGCAGTTCTGGTTTTCACTAGCTCAGATCCTTCCTCTGTCACAGCTTTGGACACAACAGTGTGTCCCTCTCTCAGCACCCTTTTCTTCACCAGTGGAGTTGGGCTGTCCTTATCTCTGTGTCTGACATCCCTTCCCACCAGGAGAGGGCAACCTGGTACAGGTGGTGTGCCCCATATGCTGGATGTCCCCCCTGCCACTCTAATCCTGGTGTTCTTGATGTGTCCATAAAACACTTATGAACAAGTTGTGGTGGAGCCCCAAACTAGGAGAATTTCTTCCCCCCACTCCCAGATTCTGCTGGACTCCATCCAGAGGGTGTAGGCATGGCTTTGCTTTCAGAGAAGGTTTCAAGTCTAACAAGCCAGCTTCCCATATCCCAAGGGTCTTTCCAATACTGTAACTGCTAAAACTGCTGTGGAAAGTCCCTGTCAAAGAGCCAAAGTTTACTTGAGTATAGGTCAAAACGTATTGGGAGTCAGATCTCCACTGCTGAGCAAAAAACCTTTGGTTTGCCATGTCTTCCAGCAAAAGATGGTCTTTCTGTGGCATTTAACCCAACTGACAATGACCACCTCCTTGGGAAAAGGAGATGTGGTCACCTATAACCCCTTCAGCATCAGTGTTAAGGCCACCAGTAACTAAGGAAGGCAGATGAGACTGTTGCCATCTCCAAAGCACTGGAGAAGAGAGGTCTGGACCAAGGCTGGCTCATCCTGCTTGCAGGTTCTTCTAAGGTCCAGACCTGGGCCTTGAAAGTCATAACCTGAACCAGGTTATAAACCCTGTGGATTTTATCAAAAGTGCAGAAAAAGGAAAATCCAGTGAGGTTTTCAGGTTATTAGGGTCTTCCATACCATATAATAGTTATCCATTCCACAAAGGAAACGCCAGGGAAGTGGCCAAGAGCTTTGATGTTTCCATTATCATTATTATTATCCTTGTTAGGGTTCAGAGCTGGTTTCTGATTGTAACAAGTGAGGTGGACTCATACTTCTCAGAACTGGTTTTATTTTTCTGGTTGTCACTCAGTTCAAGCAGATTTGATGATGCTGGCTCAGAGTTCGTGGGGAGAGTCTTCTCAACCTGGTGGGCATGGAAATGCCTTTTTGTGGTGGTGCTTGGAGCTGGGACTGGTCAGCTGGGTGGCTTTGGGGCCAGGTTTCTTTATTTGGAGAATGGTGGATTTGGGATGAGCTCCAGGGAAGGATGGGGAGCGTTGGAGTGCACTTGCACCCCAGTCTGGACAGATGAATTCAGAGATGGGAGGTTGGTGTGTGCAAAGAAGGTCAATGGAAAGGAGATGGGTGGCTGATGTTGCTGCTCTGAGGGTTGGCTTGATGTTTGGTGGCTCAGGGGACAGGGCTGGTGGCAAAGAGGAGCTCTACAGCACTAGAGGGCACTGCAGCCTCTGCAGGGCCCCAAAACCCAGGTCTGAGCAGAGGAATCCAGAGGCTTTTTCCAAAGGTTTTTTTCCTCAAGCAGAAACTTCATCTGGGGTGTCTGTGTCTCACCCTCTCCTGCTCCAGGTCACATCACTCTCCATCCCACTGTGCCCACTGGTCCAGCCCAGGGGACCTTTGGGCTCATGGATGGGTGAGGTGTTCTTCTGAACCCACAACTGAATTTAGAAGCAGAGAATAATTTGGGTTAAAAGGGACCTCTAAAGGTCATCTAGTCCAGCCCCAGGGGCACCCTCACCTAGATCAGGTTGCTTAGAGCCCCATCTTGAATATCTCCAGGGATGAGGCCTCAACCACCTCCCTGGGCAACCTGGGCCATTTTTCGACTGCCCTCATGGTACAGAACTTGTTCTTTAAATCTACTCTTCCAATCTAAATCTACTCCTCTGTAATTTAAAACCACTGCTCCTCATCCTATCACTCTAAATCCTTGCACACAGTCCCTCTCCAACCTTCCTGGACCCCCTTCAGGTACTGGAAGGTCACTATTAGGTCTCTCCAGAACCTTCTCTTCTCCAGGCTGAACACCCCCAGCTCCCTCAGCCTGTCCTTGCAGAGGTGTTCCAAGATAATTTCCATAGCCTCCTCTGGATCTGCTCCATCAGGTCCATGTCCTTCCTGAGCTGAGGGCTCCAGAGCTGGATGTTGTATTCCAAGTACATTTGATTAGCACCATGCATCGTCATCAGCCTCAAAGCAGATGGAAGCCCTGAGCAGAGCAGGGTTAAAACTGGAGGTGTCTGTAAACCCCACGTTGTTGTTTTGTCCCAGCACCACATCCCTGAGGGGAGCTGGTGGCCAGGAGTTTGATGTGCCCTGCAACCTGGGTCTGCCTCACTCCCTGTCTCCTGGAAACCCCCCATTTTTGCAAATATAACCCTGGAGTCCAATCCTATGGGATGTTTCAGCAGGTCTTGGTACCAAGTGATGCTCCTCACACCACACAGATGCCAGATGTGCTGAGGGGTCCTCCCTTTCTCCGGAAGATGCTGCTGACCATTCAGATTGTTCCTCTGAACTCTCCTGCTCCCATTTCCCTGTCCCTAATTTATCCCATTATCCCCACCCAATGTGGAAGGCTATGCCAAGCTCAGCAGTAGGGAGATGATGGTGTCCATAGCTGGTCCACCTCTAATCCTCAGATCCCAGGTTACCAGGCACAAGTCTGGGCTACAAAATAAGACAAATAAGGAGATTTTGGCTGTTTCACAGCTTTTCCTTGGGCCAGGCTGACAGTGTGGCATGACCAGGCTGGGCTTACCAACAGGAGCTTTTGGATCCATGGCAAGGAACCCCAAGGAAAAAGCTGGATGGGAAAGGTTGTTCCTGGCAGAAGGATGATGCTTTTAAGGAATTCATGAGTAATTTTAGACCCAGTTTGCTGGCAAATTAATCTGGGTGTGAGGACTTGTACTGGGGTCTAAATAACAGCTACATAGCCATTTGAGGCTCAACAATATCACCACATTCAGCTTTGCTTTAAACACACCAGAGAACAACAGGGGCTTTTCTCGGCCTTCATGTTGACTTCCCTTTCAAAAAGGTTTTGTTTTATGCAGCTCTAATATTCAAAGCAAGCCTGAAAGGGTTTGGTTTGTTGTGTTATTTTTTCCCTCACTCCTTTCTATAGGATTTGACACACACACCCCAAATTCTGCTTGAATTTTAACTTCTGAATTGCATTACATCTTTTTCTTCCTTTTTATTTAATTTTTTTTTAATTTCCCAGAGGATTCATTAGAAACCCAAAAGACTCTTGCTGAATATTTTCCCAAAGCCTTTTGTGGAGTAATGATTAAGTTAAGATCAAAAAAAAGGAGAAAAAAAATTAAAAGATAAAGCAAAAAAAAAAAAATTCCAGATTTCTCCAAATCCTGAATAAAAACTCAATGTCTCTTTGGTCAAGCAGCTCTTTCTGCTGGCTTCCCACATCCTTAATCCCCCTTTGTGGAGGACCTGAATTTTTAATAAAATAAAAGGAAGGAAGGAATTGGAAGACCTGAATTTTTAATAAAGGGAAGGAAGGAATTTCTTGCTGCAAAAAAAGAAATCAGGAATATTGTAGGAGCAGAGAAGGGAAATGTGCAGATGTCCCTGTTGGTGGAAGGACCTACGGTGCCTGGAAATGCATTGCTCTCTAAAAATCCTGTTTAATGGGGATGTCCTTGTCCATTGGTTGACAAAATATGAGCTGAATGTTTCCTGTTGCATTTAGAAATTTCTTCTTAACCAAAAGATGCTCCCCCCTCACCCCCCAGGCTTTCTGCTGCCTTTCCTCTGATGGTATAGACATAGCAATCAATACAATAAATGAGAGCAGAAGTTCTTCAAATGTGAATTTCCTGCCTGAATCCCATCCAGCTCTGGGTGTAAATATAGGTATAGAGTGGCAGGAGAAGTGGTTGGTGCAATCTAAGGTGTACCTGAAGGGGGAAATTTATTGTACCGCACAAAACACCTGTTTTGTCTTTTCCATTGGGAAAATAGAGACTGTTTCTGAAGGGAATTAGATGATGTCCTTGCCTGATGTAGCAAACTGCGCTCTGTAACCCAGGGGTTCCTTTCTAGTTCCACCTTTGTGTTGTCCCTCACTTTATGACTTGAAAAATACTTGGGGGAGTTGTTTGGGGTTTTGAAGATACTCTGCTAGCTCTTTGAAATGGCAAATTCTTGACTGTGCACACACTGGGGTGGGCACTGAAACAAAGATCACCCTTGTCCTCCAAGTGCCTGTGATGGATGTTGAGGTTGAAGGATTTCATCACGGTTAATAGAAATAGTGAGTGGAACATGGTCTCCATACCCTTGTCCATGTCTCCCAAGATCATTCTGTTTTGCCCTTTTCTTTCTGCTCTTGTGAGACCCCACCTTGAATATTGCCTTCACTTCTGGTGTCCCCAGCAGAAGAAGGACAGAGATCTGTTGGAATGAGTCCAGAGGAGGCCCCAAAGATGATCCAGGGGCTGGATGGAGCAGCTCTGCTGTGAGGAGAGGCTGAGGGAGCTGGGATTGTTCAGTCTGGAGAAGAGAAGACTCCAAGGGGACCTCAGAGCTGCCTTCCAATTCCTGAAGGGAACTTACAGGAAGGCTGCAGAGGGACTTTTCAGAAGAGTGTCCAGCAATAGGACAAGGGGAAATGGTTTTAAACTGAAGGAGAAGAGGTTCAGACTGGATCTGAGGAAGAAGTTCTTCAGCAGGAGGGTGCTGAGACTCTGGAACAGATTGCCCAGGGAAGCTGTGGCTGCCCCCTCCCTGGAGGTGTTCAAGGTGTTCAGGTTGGATGAGGCTTTGAGCCTCCTTGTCTGGATGAGAGGTGTCCCTGCCCATGGCAGGGAGCTTGGAGGAGATGAGCTCTGAGCTCCCTTCCAACCTCAGCCATTCTCTGATTCACCTATTGGTACCACCGTGGAGAAACTCCTCATTGTTGGCTTGTTTTCTTTTTAATTCTCACTTTTTTTTGTTAGTTTTTATTGGGTTTTTTATAAATCCTGTAATGTATGAGCAGCAAAACCACTGGAGAATGATAAAACTTCCTTTCTTCCTGCTTTTGTGCTCTGCTTGATTATTTCATTCCTCACTGTATATTCTTTTCGAGGTGCCTTGTCTGAGCGGAAAGAAAATCTGTGTGCTTATAGGAGCTGTTTGTTTCCCTTTGGCTGGGCAAAATAAGTAGGGCTCTAAAAAGTTATGGATTGCTTCTACTGGCTGGTCCCAGGGAGGGAGCCACCAACACTCACTGTCATCCATGACATGATTTGGTGAAGCTGGTGGGCTGCATACGACTTCATCTGTCCAACTTTCTTCTCGGGGCTGTGAATAAATAGAACATAATGAGTTGTTCCTCAAGTCGAGGTTGCTGCATGTTTACTGGGTAAGAATGAAAAGGTTTGGGGTCAGTAGTTGGGTGGAAATGGTTTGAAGCTGCAACAGGACCTCCTGAGCATGTGATGGCCATTTTTTCCATGGTCAATGAAAGCTTGGTTTTCCAAAAGCAGAGGACTCAGGTGAGCTCTTTTAAAGCTTTCTTCTCATTGGGTTGTTTCCATCCACACCACTGAGCCCATGGATCTTGTTCAGCTCCACAGCTTAGCTCCATGGGACCTCTGGTGAGGACAGCACTTGGACACATCAAGGATGGAAGAGCTCCAGGGTTGCTTGTGGTTGTACAACCAGCTCAAGGCTATGGAGAACAAGATTGGATCTGGGTGCTAGGCAGGTGACCACAGGTTATAGTTGGGCTTGTAAATGCTAAAACATCATTTCCTTGCATGCAAATTTTGATCTGGAAACCCAATATTGGGTTTTGGTACTTGGGTTGCCTAGACAAAGTTTCCACTGATGGAGTTGTTCTTTATTTTGCTTTCACTATTGATCAGCCCTGAGTGCCTTAAGGCTTTGGGAGCTGCCATGCTCCCTGTGGTATCCCAGCAAAACAGGTCACCCCCCTGATGGGCAGGAAGGTGAGGAACCAAGCTCCTATTAAAATGACATTTCAGCCAAAAAGAGCCAAGGGGGTAAAAAAATACCCCAACAATTCATCTGCAAGCGGATTGTACCTTGTCATACAATCACAAAATTTATTATTATTACTATCATTATCATCATCAATATTTTATTTTATTTTATTACTATATTATTTTTATTATTATTTTCTTTTTAATGGTTGGCTTCACAATTCAAAGGCTACACCGTGATTTGGTTTTTCCAGTCTGCTGCATCGTGTGACCCCGGTGACTCTGCATTAAGCCTCATTATATAATGGCAGGGTGTTTTTTTGGAAAACCTCCATTTAGTCATTTTGGGGCAGAATTTGCTGGGTTTTGTTTTCTTTCTGAGCCTTGTCTTGCTCCCCCCCCNTTTTTTTTTTTTTTTTTTTTTTCCCCAAATCCATGGAGAATGGAAAAAAAAAGGGGGGAGGGTTAATTTTTTTTGCTTGGGTTACAGAACTTTTCCCTGCTGTCGGGGGGAAGGACTACGTGATGTGCAGCAGATATTTTGTGAATGGAGCACAACCCTGTGACTACCTGTTGCTTGGTCAAAGGGGGAGGCAGGGGAAAGAGAAAGAAAAAAATATGTCAAAATCACCACCCAGTGACTCCATCTGATTCGTTTTGGCTGGAAAAGTTTTTCAGTGCCGTGGTTCTTAAGCCAGGAGGAAGCTTTCTTCTGGCCCAAGAACAATAAAGGGGTCAGCAGCCTGATCCTCCCTCCTACACCCTCTTCCTTCCATTGTGAGGGGTCTGTGCAAATATCCCAGGCTGCTTCTGTTGGGGCCTGAGGGACCTGTAACATTAAAGAGAGACTCTGGGAACCCAGTGATCCCGAGCTACAAAAAGAAACAAAAAGAAAGAAAAAAGAAAAGGAAGTTTCTGAGGTTCTCCATTTTGTAGAAACGTGGAATCAGTCTGCTTGGATAAGACCTTGAAGATCATTGAGATCATCCCTTAACCCACCACTGATGCATGGCCCTCAGCACCACATCTCCAGGGCTTTGAAATCCCTCCAGGGGTGGGGACTCCAGGCCCTGACAACCAGTTCCAGGGAGAAATTGTTCCCAAGCTCCAATCTAAACCTCCAGCTCAATTCCTCTTGTCCCATCCCTTGTTCCTTGGGAGCAGAGCCCGATGCCCCCTGGCTCCAACCTCCTCTCAGGGGGTTGCAGAGAGCCAGAAGGTCTCCCCTCAGCCTCCTTTGCTCCAGGATCAACACCCCCAGCTCCCTCAGCTGCTCCTGGGCAGACTTCTGCTCCAGACCCTTCCCCAGCTCCCTTGCCCTTCTCTGGACACACTCCAACCCCTCAATGTCCTTCTTGTCCTGAGGGGCCCAGAACTGAGCCCAGGATTCAAAGATTCAGAAGTCCCTATCAGTTTATGCCCAGCACAGGGGGAAAATCCCTGCCCTGCTCCTGCTGCCCGCACAGTGCTGACACAAACCAGGATGCTGGTGGCCTTCTTGGCCACCTGGGCACACCCTGGCTCATATTAAAACAGCTATTTCTAGCATAGCATTGCACTTGGAGAAGGTACCAGGGGGGAAATCTGTCCCCTTACCACGCTTAGGTGCTCTTCCATGGTTTCATTGCAGCACCTTCCCCAGCATCTCCTCATGAAATGGCCAAATCCCTACAGAAGGTTGGTGAACCCTTGTGTCTCACCAGCCTTTGACCTCCTCCATGTCCAAGATGGTAGATTTCCACTGCTCTCAGTGCCACGTGCAGAACCTTTGTGCTGGTAGGGTATTTTCTCCAGCAAGGATGGGGTCAAAGGAGGCATGATGCTTGCCATGTTGTGTTTGCTGCAGAGATTGACCACCATCTGGTAGCAGCCAGGTTTTCAAACCAGCATCTTTCATGAAGTGCCTGTTAGTCCTTGGACACATATCACAGACCATGAAGGTATGAGCCAGGAGCTCCTGGAGTAAGAGATCTTGGGACCAGATCCACAGGAGTTTGTCCACTGATCCTGCCCATCATCAAAGCATGTCCCTGTTGGGGGAGGTTGTAGATGTCTCCTGTGGTTTCTGTGATATTTCTCTGTGGTCACAAAACTTGAAGACCACGTTCTGCCACCATGAATGGTGAGACTTTTCCCAGGTGGCATTTTTTATCTGCCAGGCTAGATACCACCTGCTTTCCCAAAGAAGAAGGTGGGACCTCTGGCCTTCTATGAGACAGTGAGTTCAACACAGCAAGCTGTGTCCTGCACTGAAGATCTAATTCATTTGCCAGAGGGCAAGTGGATGATGGTCATCAAATTGTAGGACCCACCTCTTTTTTTTTCTTTCTCTTTTTTTCTTCTTCTTTTTTTTTTTAATTTTTTTCCACACAAGAACCAGCCAATAGCATGTGTGACCTCCTCTCTCTGTGTCCCTGCTCCTCAGACCTTGGCACCAAGCAGCTGCATGAATCATGGTGGGTGAGTTTTGCCATAAGGCAGTTCCCATCATTATTATCTCCTCGCTGTGTCGATAACGCTTTTGGTGGCGATGCTCAGGATTTCCTCACACTGCAGAGCTTTCCTGAAGATCAACTCTGTGAGGGGTGGAGGAAGTGGCCGTTCCAAGATTGCTCCTGGCTCCTGAGAACTGGGTGGCCAACTTCAAACATACGTGCGACCTGACATGCTCCAAAGAACGTGGCAGTTCCTCTTTCCCCTCCTCTAATTCGTTGGCGCAAGCTGGCGTCAACGTGTGGGAGGTCCTCTTCTCCTGTAGATGCTCCCAAGATCAAAGCTTGCTGGGGGAAACTGTCAGAAACCCCACAAGGGAGATTGAGAGAAGTTATCCCATGCCTTGCCTGAAATCTCAAGGGCGTGGTGGGGGCAGACTTAGTGAGAAACTCAAGTGTTGGGACTACGCTGTGTTGGTGCTACAGTGTTGGTCCTTTGGAATCATCCAGTTCCAACCCCCCTTGCCATGGGCAGGGACACCTCCCACCAGCCCAGGTTGCTCCAAGCCCCATCCAACCTGACCTTCAGCACTTCCAGGGATGGGGCAGCCACAACTTCCTTGGGCAACCTGGGCCAGGGTCTCACCACCCTCACATTAAAGAATTTCTTCCTAATGTCCAACCTAAATCCCCCGTCTTTAAGTTTAAACCATTTCCCCTTGTCCTCTCCCTCCCCCAGCTTTCTTGTAGGCCCCCTTCAGATATTGGAAGGTTACTCTAAGGTCACCTCAGAGACTCCTCTTCTTGAAAGGAAAATTATGTTTAGGTGTTTAGAAATGCTTAGAAAGGTGGATTTGTTTTTTCAACTCCTTTTTGTGCAAATGCCCTTGGTTGAAGGTAAAAGCAAGCTGCAAGTTCTTTCAGCCTTGGCATGATGTTGCTTTTCTGGTCTTGGAGCAGCTCTCTGATCTCTGTCTCTCACATCTAGCTCCAGGATTTTGGTGGTGTTTCCAAGCAGCATAGCTACACAGGGATTTTTACGTGGGCTATGGTGACCTTGGTGAAGAGCAGGTGACGTGTGACACTTCCACCATACAGCTCCTTTGCTGCTCTTCCTCCTTTAGAAAAGGAAATTGTGCCCAGTTGTCCACGGTGCCCAGTTGTCCACGTCCAGCAAGGCTATGAAAATATATCACAAGGAGCTCCAAGGGCTGAAGGTCTACATGAGGTTGTAACCTACTATGTTAGAGGTGGAGCTCCTTGACTACTTGAGCATCCCTCCATTCCTGTCTGAAGTGGAAGTAGATCACCTTGTTTGGTTTGGTACTTGCCACCTCTTTCTATGCTGTGATTTGCATATGAGACAGGGCTTGAATTTATTCTGCCCGTCCTCAACTTGTGGGAGTTGTTGTTTCAGGAAGGACAAGGCTGCAGTACAGGAGCTGATGGTCCTGTCCTTCATCTGGGAAGTCTACAGTAGCTCTTCTGACATGGGGTTGGAACAAAAGAGAAAGTGGTTTTGGTTATTTAGTGCTCTTGCTGTGTGTAGGACAGGCAACTCAGGCCCTGGTGGGAAGGACTAGACTGTTCAGGAGCAGAAAATAATGGATTAGAGGATGGTTAGAAGTGAGTTGGATGAGAGCAGATAAGGGATGGGTGTGTGACTTGGTGACATTCCATAAGTCCAGTGTCAAGTTGCTGCTTCCTGATGAGAATAATCCTGTTTCTAGGGCAACCAATAGCAGATATTTGTCTTCTGTGCACACATTTCCTATCTTCTCCTCATCTGTTCTGTCCAGATCTTCTGAGTCTTGCCTGTGCTGCCTGGTTGGAATGGTTTCCTGCCTGGGCAGGAGGTCTTTTGCTCTGTCAGTCCTGCATATGTGCCCACAGCCACCAGGATCCCAGCATGGATAGATCCAATTGAAATTAAAAAGGTCATATGAAGCTGCATGGAAGGAACAAAAAAAAAAGTCATGCAGGTGTTTGGGGGAGACCTTCAGTCTTTCAGAAGCTGTGTGGCTTCTTGGAAGATGCCCAGTTGGGTGCTGCACTTTCCTATGAGGAAAAACAGGGTGTTTTCATGGATTTTGTGTTGCCCCACATTTCTTCTTCCATCACGTCATAGAATTGTAGAATGCCAGATTGGTTTGGGTTGGAAGGGACTTTAAAGATCAAGTAGTCTCAACCCCCCTGCATAGGCAGGGACACCTCCCACCAGCCCAGGTTGCTCCAAGCCCCATCCAACCTGACCTGAGACACTGCCAGGGATGGGGCAGCCACAGCTTCTCTGGGAAACCTATTCCATTGTCCACCAATAACCTTTGGAGATCTGAACATGTGCGGAGAGCCACATCCAAGGGACAGGGTCAGGGAGTCTCCTGCCCTGGGAGATGAGGACTGGGGGAGCTGGGGTGGGGTGTTCTTCTGGGGCTTTAAGGAAGCTCTCTGGGATGGGAACTGTTGTACAGTAGTAAGAGTCATCAGCCTCATCTTATGTGCGCCTCATCTCACTGGTTNGGTCTGGAGAACTTGTGCTCCAGACCCTTCCCCAGCTCTTTTGCCCTGACACAAGCCAGGATGCTGGTGGCCTTCTTGGCCACCTGGGCACACCCTGGCACATCCCCTTTCTGCTCCTGGGCAGACTTCTGCTCCAGACCCTTCCCCAGCTCCCTTGCCCTTCTCTGGACACACTCCAACCCCTCAATGTCCTTCTTGTCCTGAGGGGCCCAGAACTGAGCCCAGGATTCCAGGTGCAGCTTCCCCAGTGCCCAGCACAGGGGGACAATCCCTGCCCTGCTCCTGCTGCCCACACAGGGCTGACACAAGCCAGGATGCTGGTGGCCTTCTTGGCCACCTGGGCACACCCTGGCACATCCCCTTTCTGCTCATTAGTGAGATCATTCTCAGTGTCCTGGTCACTCCTGTCTTAGACCCTTCCCAGCTTCTGTAACTGAGTTCATCACATGGGCATGGTCGTGATGGAGAAATCAGAAAAGACTTTAAAAAGGCCTTGAGAGGAGAGGTAATATGACCCAGGACATCTCAGCAGGCAAGATATTTGATGCTGGTCACTTGACACATGAAAATAACCAGGGGCTGGGTTGTTTTGTTGAGTTTTGGTGCAGGTTCTTCTTTGTCTTCACTTGGTTTTGATGAAAAACCTCAAGTTACATCCTCTTGGCTAGTCTGAAATGAATTGAAGGGGGTTTGACCCATCTCCTGGCAGCCATCAGAAAAACAACTACAATACATGCTTTTACTGGCAGGAAAGCTGATGTTTGAGTGATGAGTTGTCATGGTTGAGGTTCAGCCTTTGCAAGACATGGGAGAGCAGATATGATTGTCTTGCTGCCTGTCCTCTAGCAATCTTTTTTTTTTTTTTTTTTTTTTTAGGGGGGTGGTGGTGGAAATGCCAGGTCCATTTCCACATGTCACATTTGGAGACTGCTGCAAAGCAGCTACAAACTTGCTTTTCTTACTTGGCCTCATTTTATTGTCCAAAGGGGTCCGTAGCTCCCAGAGATTTGCAAAGCACCAGCAAGAAGCCACCAGGGTAGTTAATTTGTGATGCAAAATGATTGATACTCTGTGGCAAGTGGGTTTGGTGCTTATCCCTGCATTAAAACCCATTACAGGAGGAGGAATCTTAGTGTTTGATGCATAAAAGGAAAATCCTGGGAGGGAGCAGATGGATACTCAGTTTCTTCCAGCCAGGTACCAACTGCTAGTAACCTGGCAAGGAGAAAGTCAATCCCTGGTCTTGCACAGCTCACACTTCTGACAAAGAATTGGGCTTTTTAAAGAGAAGAATGAGATTTTTCTAGGATTAAATGGGTATTTGCACATTGGGGGATTTTCTAAGCTGGGGGATGTGAGAATTAGGATCCTCACTTGCTGTCTCTGGGCTGAACTAGACTGAGCAGAAACTTTAGAATGGAGCAAAACTATTTCTTTGTCATATAGTCCCAGGTAAAATTTTGTTGACTGGGTCTTCATCCAACTGCAAACAGGAATATCTGTTGTGTGAAAATGTTTCCAGCTCAAGACAAGGGACTTGGAGAAGGGAAGGACAATGATAGATCCACTGGTTGACCAAGGGGTTGCCACCACCACCATGACTTTGTTGAAGTCAATGACACAATTCCCTTTGACTTTGGTGATGCAACATATGAATCACAGCAATAGGGATCATGTCAAAAAAATGCTTGTTGACTGATTAACTATTACCTGCCATCTCAGAGTGTTGCAAAAGTTCATGCACTTGGAAGGCCTCCAACAGGAAATGCCAAGGGCTGAGTGGTGAGAAAGTTCTCCTAGGGCTGCTGGATTTACCCATGTTAAAAAAAAAAAAAAAGAAGCCACCTCTTGTTTGTAAGGTTTTGAAGTTATCACTTGGGTAAGAAGGGGTTTCATCCCAAGGTTTGTGAGCTTGCATGAGCTGGAGCTCCTATTGGCTAAAACTTTGATTTGTCCAAGAGGAGGAGATTTGTGGGGGCTTGCTTCTGTGGGATTTCACAAATGCACATCAAAACCAATGTAGTGTTTTATTAATAATAAGGGTGAAATGAAAATAGACTTGGATACAGCCCTTCTGTTGTGCTGAGAGACAGTCTGAGGTTTGAGGTGAGCATACCCAGGGAGAAAACTTTGAAGACCATCTAGTTGGAACCCCCCTGTCATGGGCAAGGACACCTCCTGCTAGAGCTTGCTCAAAGCTTCATCCAACCTGACCTTCAACACCTCCAGAAGAGGCTGTACCAACACTGGGAATTACACAGAGGATCAAGAGACCCTCCAGCTTAGAGGGTGACCTGGGCTCTAGCCCCAAACTCCCTGATGTCCTATGAGGTCTGTCTATAGTTCACCTTAAAAATTCAATGAGAAGGTCCCTTTTCTGTCTGCAGGTCACTTCCTCCCAACACTGGCATGAGGAGGTACTGAGGGTGGATGGTGTACAACAAGTCCTCTTGCCATCTCACCTGCCTGCTTCATCTCAACTGGGGAGGCATGGTCAGCTGGGACATCAAGGTTCACAACTCAAGTGTGGTAGGCTTTGAAAGGGAAAAGAGATGAAGAAAAACAGACTGAGGAGCATGAAAAATATAGAGGAAAAGTAGACTTGAAAGAAATGTGAGGTCCTGGAGGGACTGAAATAACTTGAGATGCAAGTATTCCCATGGAAACCTCGTAACACTGCAAGTCCCAGCTAAAGCAATTCCTACCTCAACCTCAGATGAGCAACATGCAGGAAAAGATTTTCAGAGCAGCAAGCCCAGCCTCCTTTTAGGATGAGCTTTGGGCTCATTTGGGTTGGTGGACAAACCACCAACCACATACCAAGTGTGGTGCCTCCTGGTTGCAAGTGATGTGGGTGGTATCTATTCCCAATATTAGCTGGGAAACAAACCAACTCTTTTTCAGGAGAAAGCAAGCCCAGGTCACTAATGCTATTTATACAATCATAGAATAATTTGGGTTGGAAGGGACCTCCAAAGGTCACCCAGTCCAACCCCCTGCAGTCAGCAGGGACACTCTCACCTAGATCAGGGTGCTCAGAGCCTCCTCAAGCCTCACCTTGAATATCTCCAGGGATGAGGCTTCAACCACCTCCCTGGGCAACCTGGGACATTGTTCCACTCCCTTCATGGTACAGAACTTGTTCCTAACATCCAATGTCAATTTCTTTTAATGATTCTTTAAATATTCTGCATTTAAGGACTCCAAGCAATGGTGTGGTTCTATCTCTGTTTACTGGATAAATGTATTTATTTATGGATGGAATGCTTTGCTGCTGACAGTAAGGTTTGTTTTTAAGCCTGACTGGGGTAGAGGAAATACATACAAATAAGCAATAAACCTAAACAACACTAAAATAACAGCAGTTAAAACAATTAGAGTGACTTCCACTCGCGAAGTATTATTCCCATTTTTTGCTACAACATGGGAAAAAACTCCATTTCCTAAGTCAACTTGTAACTGATTTGGGATTTGTGGCTTCTGGTAACAAAAGGGGGATTTCTTTTGTCTGTTATTTATACTCTTCCTATGTGTCTGTGTGTCTGGAGCACCCTGTTTCAACTCAGCAACCTTTCCAGCCTCTCCCCATCATCATGGGCTTGGTGGCACTGGTTGGGTTTTTCCTCCTGCCCAGTGTGGTTGTGCTGATGTGAATGTGTGGGTTTGTAGAAGCAGTTCCTCCTCAGAGACTTTGTCCTGGATTTTAAAGTTTTATTATCTTTGATTGATGTATAATTCAGGAGCTATGGGGCTGAGAGTTAAAGAGACCTCAGGAAACTCGTGTTCAGAAGACACCGAGGAAGGTTCAGAGTATGTTTCACTTGGGATGCTTTACCTAATTATTCTAATGCTTTAATTGCATTTGCATCCTTCACCTCACACAGGGAGTTTCATGCCAGGTTGTTCTGCCATTCACTATGTCTTTTGTTTCATCCCAGAGCTGTCTGTGGAGGGATGAGATGGGACAGCTTAGCTGCCACCAAATCTTTAATGCCACCAAGTATTTAATACCATTTTAAAAGCTTCCCTCTCTGCCAGGAGCTGATTGCAAACACCAAGGCAAGGCTGTGGGCAGATAAAGGTCTAAATAATACTTCTTTGGGTCTGGGCCTACATGTGCAGAGTCTGTAATTTCTGAAATTGTCCCCCATTTTGTAAGAGGGGAGGTATGGACCAGCAGGAACACTCAGCAAGGTGGAATTCATGAGGTTGCACCCCTGGGGCAACATAGGAGGGCAGAGCTCTGTAGGGCTGGAGGTTTTAATGATAACTGAAGAGTGGTGGTTAGCTGGTCAGCATCATGGCTATCATTCCTCTGTGCCCCTGCCCTTTTCTGAGGTGCTCCCCACTGAGTCACATTTGCTTTGGCATTCAACCTTTGCTGGCGATGTAGAATTTATGGTGCGCTCCTCAAAGATGTTGAGGAATCAAAGATACTCAGGAAATCAGGAAAGATACTCAAAGATACTCAGGAAATCCTCCAAACTGGCAACATCTCCCAAGAAACAACTTCCTATGCCTCTTCTTCAAGGTGTGTTACACCACGCAAGCACATCCTCCTGTCAAGGTCCCACAGAGCATCCCTCCTCTACCTTGGGACTTGCCCAACCAGTGGAGGAATTTTGCTTCTTTTCCAGCTCCTGGCTGGTTGGAAACTAAGTCCTCTTTGTCAACCTTATAGTTCAGTTCAGACCTGTCTTCAATTTTTGAGCTTGAAGACCACCTTGGAGGTAGCCAGGACCCATGTGTGCTGTGCTGTGGGGTGAGGAGAACCACAGCCATGAAGGGCTGCAAGGATTTACCTGCTTTTTATCTTGGGTGAGGAATATTTTGTAAACTTGTTGTGTTTTCTGTTCCATTGATGTTGAGCACTGACTGATTCCTTTATTCAGAAGCAACTATTATTGTAATCCCCTTCCAGGAAAAAAATGAAGAGCTTGCAATTTGAAGGAACAGATTTATCACTGAAACTTTAATGGAGAGGAAATCATTTTCAGGCGGCTTCCTGACATTGTTCGGTATTCCTCCATGGATTACAAAAGCAGGTCAAGGCTTTGGTTTGTGCCTCAGCCCTCTCCTTTCAAGAGGTTAAAAAATTCCCTTCGTGTAAGAGAGGAGAGTGAGTGGCAGAGCAGCACCCTGGGAGTTCCTGGAAGAGAAAGAGGCAACAGCATGTGACCTCCAAGGAGATGGCTCTGCTGGAGGTGCTCATAGGACTTTCATGTGTTGATAAATAGGGGNGGATCACTGGGTTCCCAGAGTCTCTCTTTAATGTTACAGGTCCCTCAGGCCCCAACAGAAGCAGCCTGGGATATTTGCACAGACCCCTCACAATGGAAGGAAGAGGGTGTAGGAGGGAGGATCAGGCTGCTGACCCCTTTATTGTTCTTGGGCCAGGCTGACAGTGTGGCATGACCAGGCTGGGCTTACCAACAGGAGCTTTTGGATCCATGGCAAGGAACCCCAAGGAAAAAGCTGGATGGGAAAGGTTGTTCCTGGCAGAAGGATGATGCTTTTAAGGAATTCATGAGTAATTTTAGACCCAGTTTGCTGGCAAATTAATCTGGGTGTGAGGACTTGTACTGGGGTCTAAATAACAGCTACATAGCCATTTGAGGCTCAACAATATCACCACATTCAGCTTTGCTTTAAACACACCAGAGAACAACAGGGGCTTTTCTCGGCCTTCATGTTGACTTCCCTTTCAAAAAGGTTTTGTTTTATGCAGCTCTAATATTCAAAGCAAGCCTGAAAGGGTTTGGTTTGTTGTGTTATTTTTTCCCTCACTCCTTTCTATAGGATTTGACACACACACCCCAAATTCTGCTTGAATTTTAACTTCTGAATTGCATTACATCTTTTTCTTCCTTTTTATTTAATTTTTTTTTAATTTCCCAGAGGATTCATTAGAAACCCAAAAGACTCTTGCTGAATATTTTCCCAAAGCCTTTTGTGGAGTAATGATTAAGTTAAGATCAAAAAAAAGGAGAAAAAAAATTAAAAGATAAAGCAAAAAAAAAAAAATTCCAGATTTCTCCAAATCCTGAATAAAAACTCAATGTCTCTTTGGTCAAGCAGCTCTTTCTGCTGGCTTCCCACATCCTTAATCCCCCTTTGTGGAGGACCTGAATTTTTAATAAAATAAAAGGAAGGAAGGAATTGGAAGACCTGAATTTTTAATAAAGGGAAGGAAGGAATTTCTTGCTGCAAAAAAAGAAATCAGGAATATTGTAGGAGCAGAGAAGGGAAATGTGCAGATGTCCCTGTTGGTGGAAGGACCTACGGTGCCTGGAAATGCATTGCTCTCTAAAAATCCTGTTTAATGGGGATGTCCTTGTCCATTGGTTGACAAAATATGAGCTGAATGTTTCCTGTTGCATTTAGAAATTTCTTCTTAACCAAAAGATGCTCCCCCCTCACCCCCCAGGCTTTCTGCTGCCTTTCCTCTGATGGTATAGACATAGCAATCAATACAATAAATGAGAGCAGAAGTTCTTCAAATGTGAATTTCCTGCCTGAATCCCATCCAGCTCTGGGTGTAAATATAGGTATAGAGTGGCAGGAGAAGTGGTTGGTGCAATCTAAGGTGTACCTGAAGGGGGAAATTTATTGTACCGCACAAAACACCTGTTTTGTCTTTTCCATTGGGAAAATAGAGACTGTTTCTGAAGGGAATTAGATGATGTCCTTGCCTGATGTAGCAAACTGCGCTCTGTAACCCAGGGGTTCCTTTCTAGTTCCACCTTTGTGTTGTCCCTCACTTTATGACTTGAAAAATACTTGGGGGAGTTGTTTGGGGTTTTGAAGATACTCTGCTAGCTCTTTGAAATGGCAAATTCTTGACTGTGCACACACTGGGGTGGGCACTGAAACAAAGATCACCCTTGTCCTCCAAGTGCCTGTGATGGATGTTGAGGTTGAAGGATTTCATCACGGTTAATAGAAATAGTGAGTGGAACATGGTCTCCATACCCTTGTCCATGTCTCCCAAGATCATTCTGTTTTGCCCTTTTCTTTCTGCTCTTGTGAGACCCCACCTTGAATATTGCCTTCACTTCTGGTGTCCCCAGCAGAAGAAGGACAGAGATCTGTTGGAATGAGTCCAGAGGAGGCCCCAAAGATGATCCAGGGGCTGGATGGAGCAGCTCTGCTGTGAGGAGAGGCTGAGGGAGCTGGGATTGTTCAGTCTGGAGAAGAGAAGACTCCAAGGGGACCTCAGAGCTGCCTTCCAATTCCTGAAGGGAACTTACAGGAAGGCTGCAGAGGGACTTTTCAGAAGAGTGTCCAGCAATAGGACAAGGGGAAATGGTTTTAAACTGAAGGAGAAGAGGTTCAGACTGGATCTGAGGAAGAAGTTCTTCAGCAGGAGGGTGCTGAGACTCTGGAACAGATTGCCCAGGGAAGCTGTGGCTGCCCCCTCCCTGGAGGTGTTCAAGGTGTTCAGGTTGGATGAGGCTTTGAGCCTCCTTGTCTGGATGAGAGGTGTCCCTGCCCATGGCAGGGAGCTTGGAGGAGATGAGCTCTGAGCTCCCTTCCAACCTCAGCCATTCTCTGATTCACCTATTGGTACCACCGTGGAGAAACTCCTCATTGTTGGCTTGTTTTCTTTTTAATTCTCACTTT
>JAAWXA010000221.1:0-11871 GCA_038090715.1 Florisuga fusca
GATGGCCTCCACTCTCACGCTGGCCTGAGAGTCCCACACGTATGGCAGGCATAAATGCACGTAGTCTTCCACCCTGCTGCTGTCCTGTTTCAGCTGGAGAGCGCCCAAAGTCACATCACGGGGCTGGCACAGACCATTCCCCGTGTGCCAGAGCACATTCCTCTGCCCATCCCACCCCTTCCCCCCCAGGCCATTCCTTTCTGCCAGCCAGGAGCCCCGGGGGGCTGAGCTGCAGAACCACAGGCAGAGGGGGTCTGGGGGTACTGTGACCTCTCCGTGCTGCTGCCAGGGCCCAGGTGGGCCGGGGGCTCCTGCAGCACCCAGGGGCTGGGGGGAAGAGGGGCCTGCAGAAGAAGCCCTGGCTGTGTCTTAGGGAAAGGGGGACTGAGCTCCAAGCTGTGCATTCTGCTCTGGATCAGGGCCAGCCAGGAACAGCTGCACATCCACACCCTGGGCACATGGAGCATCCCTTGTCCAGCCCAGGCCCTGGCACCTGGGGGTTATCCTCACCAAAGTCTCTCCAATCAGCCAGGTCTTCCTCTTCTTGATCACCCTCCTGAGCTTCCTCCAGCCCAGGAACTTGGCACTCATGAGGAGAGCTTTGCCAGAGACCTGCAAAACAGCAGCAGGTGGGAGCTGGCACCACAGCTCAGAGAAGGAGACCTGTCGTCCCCCTCCTCTTGGCAAGGCTGCCAGCTCTCCCCAGCTACTTCTGGGAAGAGGCAGCTGGGGACAGAGCCTGAATGCCCGGGCTTCAGTGCCCGAGGCAGGGACACGGGGCAGCCACCACCTCAGCTATGGCACTCTGCCAGCCAGCCAGCCAGCACAAGAGAAATGGGCAAGAGCTGCTGAGCTGCTGCCAGGGCTGGGGCAGAGGGAAGGAAGGGCAAAGCAGGTGGGCAGCTTTCAACTCTGTACCTCGGCCGTACTCCTGCTGTCATCATTCATGTGCAAGAGGAGAGTGACCACGATCCTATGGATTGTCTCCTTCATCTCTCCCCTGTCCCTCCTCGCCACAGCCTTCATCATGTTTTCAAAGAGGCTGAGGGAGAGTTCTTGCACCTGGCTGGACTCCTGGTAGGAAGGAAGACAGTGTGACTGCAGCAACAGCCTCTCCCCAGCCACCCACGGTGACCAAGGCTATTAAAGTGGTCAGTGTGAGGGGAAATGCTCTGGGGTTGCTGGGCTCAAGGCACCTATAGAGAGGCTGAGGCCAAGGAGAAGCCATGCTGGGTGCAGAGCCCAGCAGCCCTCCCAGCAGAGCCCAGGGGCGTGAGGAGGGCAGCAGCCCTGCCCACGTGCTGCCCGCAGGGCTGGGCTGGAGGGCACCTGTCCTTGCCCCATGCCCCTCGACGGGGTCAGGCTCCCACATCAGCCTTACATCACCAAAGAGGGGTGGGAGGTTCTCCACCAGCTGCAGAGCAATGGGGCTGGCCTCCTTCCTCTTCAGGTGACCCATCACGTTTTGGAAGAAGAGCAGGGCCCCCATCCTGATGTTTGTGGACGCATCCTTCAGGCACATCAGGATGCTCTCCAGCAGAGAGCTGCCCCGCATTTCTCTCACCTGGAGGAAACAGAGAATTTCTGTGAGGGTGGAGCAGTGGAGGAGCAGCCTGGCACAAATGCCCCGTGTGCTGAGCACCAGCCTCCCACCCGGCTTCCTGGCAGGCACTGCGCATGCCGATGGGGATGAAGGAGAGAGCAGGACAGCAAAGGCTCTGCGGCCCCTGCTCAGCCACCCCTCTCTCTGCTGACAGCCACCTCCTTCCTCTCAGCGGGGCCCAAGCCAGCGCGTTACCCCTGCCCCAGCCCCAGGCTGCCAAGGCGGCTCCGCCTGACTAGGCCTCGCTCACCATCCGCGGATCTCCTGAGAGTGTCACCAAGCCCCCGAGTGCCAGCAGACGGACTGTGGCATTGCCATGGCTCAGGTAGGAGTGGAGGAGCTGCAGGTCACTCCGATCCTTGATGAGGCCCTGGCAGCCCAGCAGCTGGAAGAACGACAGCAGTGAGAGACGGGCAGAGCTGCAGGACCCTGGCACTCGGCAGCTCCTGGTTACCAGTGCCAGCTCAGGGCCTGGGGGCTGACACAGCCCCTCCGGGGGGCAGCCCTGCCTGTGGACACGTGGGGGTGCTGAGCACTGCCCCAGCAGGAAGGGCTGGATGGAGGCCCCAGGGACTGACTGACTGGCAGCACAGCCCTCTGTCCCAGCTCCAGGGACTGTCATCCCACCCAGCAGCCGCCTGGGCCAGAGGGATGGCTTCAGAAGCATCTGGCAGAGGCACTGCTTCCCACCAGGCTTACCTCCGTATAGAAAGTCATGGCAAAGTTCAGCTGCCATTCCCTCCTCTGGTCAAGAATCTCCTTGACGTGCTGGAAGAGGAAGTATTGCTGCTTGGCGGGGCTCTTCCTCATCTCTCTGGACAGGGAAAGAAAAGCAGTGCTGGCAGTGAGCAGGGCAGGCAAAGCCTTGCTGGGATCGCCCTGCCCAGCCCAGCCAGGATAGCCCGGGCCAGGACACGCCTTTGCCCCCAGCCACAGCCTCCACACCACTTGCTGACTGCGCCCTGGTCTCTCCCCAGGCAAGGAGCACCCCCTGCCACTCGGAGCGCTCCCTGGCCAGCGCTGCGGCTGCAGCCGAGGCACTGCTGGCTACAAAGGGCTCTCACCTGGCCAGCAAACTGACTCCTCTCTCCAGGGTCCCCACTCCCAGCATCATGTCCCAGCCGCCCTCCTTCTCGATGTTCTGCACGTGCCCTTCACAGCCAGCAGCGTGCAAGAAAACTTTAATGCCCTCCACTGCCAACCTGTGTGCAGAGCAAGGCCCGGTTACACACAGAGCAAGGGCCCTGGCCGAGGGCCCAGGGGAATGGCAGGGGAAGGGGATGGCGCACCCCAAAGGGCCGGGTTCATCAGCCTGAGGCTGCTCCTGATCCAGGAGCACTGTGGCCAGGGAGAGTTTGTATATCAGGGACATGAGGAGCCGGGGGAAGAGCACTTCCAGGATCCCTTGACAGCGGGGCTGCTCACTCAGCCTGAACAGGACCTCGATTGCCTGCGGAAAGGCACAGGGAGAGCTCTCAGTGCAAGGAAGCTGCTGGGGCACTGCCAAAGCCCCTGGGCTGCACGTGGAGTGCGGCTCAGGCACCGGCCCAGCCCACAGAGACACCCAGGGAGGCTGTGACCCATCTGCCAGGCCACGGCCCAGCAGCCCTGGGGGCTCCCCTCCTGCTTCAGTGTGGCCCCACAAGCCTCCCTGGGCCAGCACCGTGACCCCCCCTCTGGCACCCAACTCTGGCCCCTGCCCCAGGTTTCCAGCTGCAGTGCGGGGCAGGGGGTGCAGGCAGTGGGGAAGCAGAGTGCTGCCCAGATAGGGGCAGGGTCCATATTTCTCCTTGGGGAGCTCATGGGGCAGCCTTGTGGGGCTGGAAGAAGGGGGTTGGTCCCTGCTGGCCTGGAGGGGCTGTGTCCCCAAGTCCTGGAGGAGGGGGCTGTTTGGGGCAGGCAGGAGGGGCTGTGTCTCTTTTCCTGGGGAGCCATGAACAGCCTTGAAGGGGAGCAAGACTCTTCCCTGCTCTGCTCACTCACCGATGGGATGGCACGTTTTTGTCTCCAGCCCTGGATGACACTGAGCAGCCGGTCAAGAATTGTCATGGAAGTGCTGGGCTGGGACAGCAGCATCTCCCACATGGCCAGTGCAGTGCTGCAAGCCAGAACACTCTGTTAGCAGGGCTGCCCTGGCCACTCTGCTCTGCCTGGGCTATGGAGCAAGTCCCCAGGGCTCTTGGGGCTCATACTTGTCACAGGAGGGACTGATCCTCAGCAGGCTCTGAACCGTTTGCTCAGGGCAGCACTCGCTCAGCAGCCCAAGCACGGATCTCAGGACGCACCGCGCTGCTTCCGTGTGCACCCGCTCCACGTTTCTCTGGATGCACCTCAGGATTTTTTCAACCTGTGGGGAACAGAGGGGAGGATGGTGCTGCCACTGGACTGCAACCATCCCCTCAGATGCCACACGCAGGGGTCCCTCCCAGCAGCCCATGGCCCAGGCTCCCTCCCTAGCTGCACCTGGAGGATGGGGTTGCCCATTGTCCTTTCAGCCCATGGAGTGGAGGTGCCAACATGAGGACTGGGACCAGAGATACCCACAGAGTATCCAGGACAGTGGGAAGGGGTGTCAGGGGCACTGGAGCTTGTCTGGACCTCAGGCTCCTTACCCAGGGATCATTTGCCACAGCTTCCTGGGAACAGCAGCAAAGCCTGGCTCTGCCTTCATGTCCCTGGGGTCCCTCCCAGCCTCGGGGAAGAATCCCCACACCAATCTGCCACGGCCAGGAGGTGGCCAGAGCCCCTTCCCACTGCAGCCTCTGCTCCTTTCTATGCCTCTGTACCCCTCAGGGTGCAGAGGGCTTTGGGGGAGAAACCTCCCTGGGGGGTCGCACGGGGGAAACTGTGACCTGCTCTGGAAATGCCAGACCTGAGAGACATCCTGAAGACTCTGGAGGATGGAGGGTGAAAGGCTGACTAACAAAACTCTCAGCCACTCCAAGTCCTGGTCCTGCAACAAGAGAAGGTTACGGGGCTCCTTTGTTGATCCCTCTTACGCACAGGACTCTGGTGTCTTTTTTTTGCCTTTTTCCCCAGCATTGCCCAGAGGGCAGCTGTCTGGGAAGGCATCTTTGAGCGTGGGGGCAGCTGGAGCAGGCACAAGGCAGGTGGCAGTCTCTGTAGTTACCTCGCCTAAGCCTTGTAGAGCATCCACACAGATCTCCTGGCCCTCTTCCTCCAATTCAACTGAATACCAGGAATCTTAACAAAGCAAGGGAAGAGGGTGAGCTGAAGGTGCTGGCAGGAGAGACTACAGGTCCCTTACCCAGCCCCCAGCCCCGTGCCAGCTCCCGAGGACAGAGCCAGCCCTGGGCTTTGGGGGGGACACCCAAAGAGGGGACTGGCACGGAACAGGCCGGGGATGTGCCCAGCAGCCACTGCCATGCAGGAGCACAGCAAAGCAGCCAAACGCCCCTCACTCACCTGTCTCCAGCTGCTGGGCCGTCTTGTTTGGGACGGGGAGACTGATCTCCTCCACATCGTCCTGCACCCAGACCAGCCGGAGCTGGCTCGAGGACCTCTGCTCAGTCCTGGGGAAGGAGGAGAGAGAGGCCATGGAGGGTGGGCATGGGGGTGGCAGTGCTGCTGGCCCCAAGGCTGCACGGCCTGCGGGGAGAGCCCGTGGGGCCAAGGGGGCTGCGTGGGGGCAGGGAGAGGTCTGGGACAGGCCCTGCACGGGGATGAATCTCCTGGGGATGGAAGCTCATGGGCAGCCTGTGAAGAACCACAGCCCTCAGGGGCTGGGCAGAAGCTCCTGATGGACAAACCACAAAGGCCTTTCATGATCCCTCACATTTGACCCCAGGGTGCCCACCCAGCCCCAGCCCCTGGCTCTTACCTCTCTTGGGGACCGAGCAGCCTCTGGGAATTGCCGTGGTCCTCTGGGGAACCACAGCGGCTTTCACGAGATCCAGAAACACCAGACATGGCTCAGGGCTCCTAGACGGCTCTCTGCTCCTGTCTGATGCTCGCGCTGTCCTCTTGGACACTGAGCCAGGGCCACCCCGGCACTAGGAAGGTACCCGGGGTCCAGGGGTGTCACGAGTGATGTAACAAAGGTCCCATTGTCACCCGGCAACCGGGCCCGGTGTGCACAGGCAGGCACGGGAACATCCACACCCAAGTCTGACATGCACAGACACCCAGGGGCTGCAGGCACAAGCTCTTTGGGGGGAAGGTGTAGAAGAGATGTCTCAGCCTTGGGAGGAGGTGGCATTAGAGGAGGGGATGCAGTCCCCACAGTCCCATGGCCAGGGCAGCAGCTCCTGATTCAAACATTCAAGCACTGTTCCAACATCCTAAGTCAGCCATCCTCGGCTTTTTACCCACTTTTTGGAGATGAGGGACCCTGCTCTAATCAAAATGGAAGTTTACCTACCGTAGTTAGAACTAACATCAAGTAAAAAATGAATTTACCAGAAGGTGGCAGTCTTTTCCATCGTGTCTCAAAAAAAAAAATAACCTGAATTTTTTTTCCCCTCACGTGTTGAAGTTGTAGCTAATTCTGAATTGCCTTCCTGTTTAAAGCCTCAGTTAAGGTGAGCTTTTCCTTCAAACTAAATCTGTTTCTTTTGCAAAATCATTAAAATCCTATGTTACCCGTTACGCTCTGCATAAATCAGGATAGCCTGATTTTGAGAGAATTATCAATAAATACAATATAAACGGAGAAATCGAGCTTCAATGGTTATTTTGAAATTATTTGTGATCACAGGTTTGCTGGCCACTGCCTGATCCAGATCCTCTCAGACCTAGATAGCACAACATCTTTAGTAACTGGATTGCTAAATTTTTACAGGTCACATCACATGCAGTTGGAGTAAAGGTCCATTACCTGTGCTGTGGCTCTTCATTCTACCAACAGAATGAAAAGGAAATGAAACAAGAAATAAATCCAAAGTTTTTTGCGCATTTGGAATACAGGAACTTGGAGAATTCAGAAATAAGAACTTGCCTGCTTATTGTGGGTATTGTTTATTGTTAAAAGGCATGCTAATATTTCCCAAAACAGGTTAGAGAAGCGACTTTGCTTTGAAATATGTTCAGATGTAATGGAGAACAGACGTGTATGGAAGGAACTTCTCTAATCTTTCAGAACTTTAAACGGATGCAGAAGGGACATTTTACACCCATGGTATTTCAAGACGTCCTTTGAACTACAAATAGCCCTTGATATAAATGAGATCTAGATCCAGCAGGTTAAATGTCCTTAAAAGGTAAATTTTGGAATGTGAAATGTCTACCATTAATATAATCTTTGCACTCCACTAGGGTAGTTTGGGAATTGGTGACTTTTAGAAGAGGAAGGGTGTGGAAAGACAAGAATTCTTGTCTTGTCCTTTTATTATCCGCCTTCTGTGTTTTTGAAGACTTGGCTAAGAATGTGTTCTACATGTGTCACTAAATTGAAAAAGAAAACAATTTGCTATGCAATTCTTAGAATGAACCCACCTCAATTAGAAGTGATGTTCTTGTTGCTCTGGATAAGCTCTTTTTAATAAAAATACAGCAGTATAATATAGGAAGGTAATGTCAAACAATTAATATCCTCATGAGGTTACAGCTGGCTACTATAATGTTGGTTTTCCTTTTCATTAAGTGCTCTAACTAAATCTCTTTTCTAAGCTCTATTTAAAGGAGAAAAGGTGTTTCAGAAAAGCTAACAGAGATGATGTTCTGGATCTAGACGTGGATGAATTCATTGCTTTTGGACATCCTGAAGAATGGAGTATATGAGGGTAAGACTGAGGAGGGTGTCTTTATCAGCCTGTGTATACAGATGCAACATCTTTTTAATGCACATGCTTAGTCCCAGTACAACAGAAAGTATGCTTTTTAGCATTTGTATTGCTTTTACAGACCAAATCAAGTATCAACTGCCAGGAGGAGCTCCATGCAAAACCAGCCTCTGTTTGTCTTGACATAACTGTTGAGTATGGACAAACAAAAAAAGACGCTACTACAAGTGCAGGTATGCTCAGCTTACTGGGAACCACAGGACCAAAAGAGGACCTAGTTTTCCTAACAACTTCAAAAAGGCAAATTATTCAATGCATCACACGAAAAAGAAGAGCAAAATGAGATGATGTAGCTTTGTCCAAATTCCTGTTTCTCAGATTCCTGTCCTTCCCTCTTCCAGAGGGAAGCTGCCACTGAACAGCCTGTGACACTGCAGGGATACACAGTGTTCCACATTTACAATCACCAGAGAGGTGAGAAAATGGAGCCTGGACAATTCCTATGATTCTGTGAAGTGTTGAGCCCAGGATCACCCCTCGGTCCCAGGATCAGACCCCCAGGTCCCATAGAACAGATTTCACCACATGCTGTGCTTTCCCAACGCCACATTTTATTTGGGGACCTCTTTGACCTATTGGTAGCTATGCCAGAGGCCAGGAGGCTGCACTTCTCACTGCTCTGATGAGACAAGGGAAGCAGCTCTGGCTCAGCTGTGCCCTGCCTACCTGCAAAGGTAGCACCACCACATGTCAGCTCATGGATGTCCCAGTTTACTTGCAGGGGTCTGATAGGAGGACACCTTCTCCTAATGGTGGGAAAACAGGGTGGGTGCAGGCAGGAGCAGAGCTCGACTTCTCTGTCATCCTGTCCAATATACCCACTATCTCCTCAGGCATTTTCTCCCCACCTGCAACAAGGTCAAAGCCAAGGAAGAGGCTGTCCTGGTCAAGGCAGACCTCGCCAGCTACTTCAGGTATTGTTGCTGTGTCAGCATCCTGCTCTCCCCAGACCATTCCTGAAAGCATGCAGCAATGAGATGACAGTGCACCCTGCACAAACTCCTTCAGGAAGGCTGGGAGGCAGGGTGTCTCATCAGGAGCAACATTGAATTGCCAGACACCATAAACCACCTTTTCAACAGCCAGCTCTCTCAGGTACTCAGTACCTTCTTCCATATTGGTCCACTTGGCTTGGGTGACAGTGGCATCTTTAAAAGGATTTTTTTTAAAAAGGATTATCTGTCCTGATATGCTTTGTACTAATTCCTGTTTCTCAGATACTTTTGCAGTTTTCAATTATTTTCAGACTCCATGAGCACCTTTGTTTTCATGAAAGCTGCCATCCTAAACCCTTCAGAACACTAATCTGCATAAAAGAAAACAGGATTTGAAATGAGTGTGTCTACTCAAAAGAATACCTTACTGCTCTAAAATGATTGGTGCTGTTTCTCTTGATTACAAGACGATGGTTTTCCACAAATCATTATTTTGCTTTTTGTATGTATACAAAAGGAATTTGTGATACAGGAGGCTTTAGATGAACATGATATAAAGATGGTGATGGATTTGTTGGCCTGGAAAAATTCCTTGATTACCGAAGAGACACAAGTAAGGAAAAAGGGTAGGGATGAAAGAAGGAACTGAACAAAAGCTCTTGGAATGGGGTGAATCACATGTACCTGACGTTTCATCTTTTTACACCTCCCCTTACAGTTTTTGAGTAACATTATCCTGGGCTTTAGACTAATTCAATTCCCTGGTATTGTGTCGTAGGCCATTATTTCAGGCTGCCCTGTATGTGTCTGACAGTAGTTTGTGTATACCCCATGTCATCATTTCCCTGCATGTCACTTCTTTTTTTTCCTGAAGATGGAAGCATATTCCTCATCCTTAGGCACGCAGATGAAGTAAGATGCAATTTTTCCTGCTCTAGTCAAGAGCTTTGCCTTCTCAGCTAGCTGTCAAGGATGAATCCCTCCTTGATGTTACAGCAGGGTAGCAGTTAACAGAATGTTATTAAAAACTTTGTATGGCCTTACAAGTTTCATAATCCCACATGCTGACAAACACCACTTGTCAATGTACTTTTTGAGATGCTGATTTAAAGCTTTTCCCTACTTTCCCTGAAGTGCTGAGCTATCTGAGGCCTCTAGTATTGATCACAGGGATGCCATGTAATACTCTCAGCAAGGTATCAGCATCACAGTTAATGGGAGAGAGTAATCTTAACCCCAGTCAAGGCAAATACTGCAAATCTAGCTGTGTCACCCACTTCAACTTTTTCCTCCAGATGTGTAAGCATGAAACCATCTACTTCGCAGCACATCCAATATCAAGCATGCCTTCTTCACGGGCTGTTTGGGTAATTGTGGGGATACTAATTTACCTTCTAATGAGACTGTTTAAATAAAATAAACAGTTCAGTTGATGGTAAACCTTGACTTTCATGTCTGCTTAGTTCAACTGTTTACAAAGTAACTGTTACCTGAGTGTTGAATTCTCTTTAAATCAACACAAGTACTTTTTTATATGGAGACAGATGCATTGATTTAATTTGTTGGGACTGGTCTGTAAAGCTTGTCTTGGTATAGTGAAAGCACTTTCATGGTATGTTTGATGAGATTAAGTGAACTTGCTTAAGAGAAAAGGTGAAACCACCTGCTTTAAGGCAAAAAGTGGCTTTAAACTTCACCAATGTGACCTTCTAGCTGCAAGGGAAGGTCCAGAATGGACACTTGTTGAGAAGGATCAGTTTGTGAATGGACTGTCTCAAGGATGATGATGGAATACTCAGCCCTCAGGAGCTGTGATCCTGGAGAGTACCTAATAACGAGGGGATTGGACAAGAGGAGGGATCACAACAAAATGATAGATGCATTGGGATTCATCATGTCTTAGTCACTGAAAAAGAATGCTTAGAGGATACTTGCATATATTTTTAGCCTTTTTTTTCAGTTTGACAAAGAATCCAGGTTCTTTGATAGCCTTAGGCAAATTTCAAGCTCCTATTAATTGTATCCATGGTTAAATTAACAAAGTGCTTGTCTGCATGCTTGCACAGCTTAACTGGTTTGACCTAAGGGTACAGTATTTTAATCATCACTTATTTTTTAGTTACCACAGGTGAATTTAATGAGATACAGTATTAAGAGAAGCTGTTACATACTGACAGCATGATTTTGAAAACAAAAATTGATTGTGATTATTCCAACCAGATACATCGCCATAATGTGTACCAAGTTGCCTTTTCATAAATAAAAGAAAATGGAAGTATTCTATGATTCAAGATGCTGAAATGCAAACTTTGGTGCTGATAAATAAATTGTTTAACCAGGGGGAAGAAGGCTTAAGTTGATTCTCACTTTTGTTGGCCTCATTGTTTTTTAACAGCCAGTAGAAGCCCTGAGTGTCCCCAAACAACCAATTTTAGTAAGCAGACCTTAACAGTCCCTGACTGCAGTGGAGAAGATTTCTGCCTTTACACTAGTTATCTGTTTGTCTAAATCTCTTTCCTATGTACTGAAGAACTTTGGTCTGAAGAACGGCAGGGAAAACAGGTTTTCCCACATCTCCATAATTCTTGGTAAAGACAGGAGATGCTTTGTGTCAAAGAGCACAGCCCATCTCTTGTGTTGTACCATCGAATGACTAAGGTCCAAGCATCACAGAATGATAGAATTAGCCAGGTTGGAAGGGACCTCAGAGATCATCAAGTCCAACCCTTGACCCACTACCACTGCGGTTCCCAGCCCATGGCACTGAGTGCCACATCCAGTCTCTTTTTAAATATTTCCAGGGACGGAGAATCCACCACTTCCCGGGGCAGCCCATTCCAATGCCTGATCACCCTCTCGGTGAAGAAATTCTTTCTAACATCCAATAATCCAATAATCCAATAATCCAATTCTATCTAATATTTATCTAAATGAAGGAGAAACTTAAACAAACATCTGTAATAAGCTGGAAGTTGTTTATAGACATTATTGTTATTTTCTATGTTCATCTTTGGAGGTTGTTTCATAGGGTTCTCTTGAGGGCAGAGATGATAGGACAAAGCAGGTGCTTTTTGAAAACTGTTGCACAGATTTATGGTTTTGCCCTTTGTACACAGACTGAAAGTTCACTGTGCTGCACTGTGATTGCCTAAGTTTCCCTGCTTAGTGCAGCTCAGCACACTGCAGAAGTTTTTATCCCTTGCTCGAGGTTGACATAGCATTATGCATTTAGCAAGGAATCTGATGACAAGCTTAGCACAGCTGGAGCTGTTAACAAGCCAGGAGCTGCAGTTCTGGGACAACTTTCCGGGAAGAGTTTCCTTCCTGCATAGGGAGCATCTGCCTAGAGATTTTCTGTGCAAACCCCAGGATGTGGTGATACGTGCAAACGAGAAGCTACAGTCAGGGGCGGCCGCCTTTTTGCAGTAATTAACAGCAATTAACTGCCCGCCCGGGGCCGGGGGGCTCCGCATCCCCTGCGGCTCTGCCCCCGCCACGGGGAGGTCAGCACCCGGGACAGCTCCGGGCCGGG
>JAAWXA010000221.1:18352-56471 GCA_038090715.1 Florisuga fusca
GAGCACCTTTGTTTTCATTAAAGCTGCCATCCTAAACCCTTCAGAACACTAATCTGCATAAAAGAAAACAGGATTTGAAATGAGTGTGTCTACTCAAAAGAATACCTTACTGCTCTAAAATGATTGGTGCTGTTTCTCTTGATTACAAGACGATGGTTTTCCACAAATCATTATTTTGCTTTTTGTATGTATACAAAAGGAATTTGTGATACAGGAGGCTTTAGATGAACATGATATAAAGATGGTGATGGATTTGTTGGCCTGGAAAAATTCCTTGATTACCGAAGAGACACAAGCAAGGAAAAAGGGTAGGGATGAAAGAAGGAACTGAACAAAAGCTCTTGGAATGGGGTGAATCACATGTACCTGACGTTTCATCTTTTTACACCTCCGCTTACAGTTTTTGAGTAACATTATCCTGGGCTTTAGACTAATTCAATTCCCTGGTATTGTGTCGTAGGCCATTATTTCAGGCTGCCCTGTATGTGTCTGACAGTAGTTTGTGTATACCCCATGTCATCATTTCCCTGCATGTCACTTCTTTTTTTTCCTGAAGATGGAAGCATATTCCTCATCCTTAGGCACGCAGATGAAGTAAGATGCAATTTTTCCTGCTCTAGTCAAGAGCTTTGCCTTCTCAGCTAGCTGTCAAGGATGAATCCCTCCTTGATGTTACAGCAGGGTAGCAGTTAACAGAATGTTATTAAAAACTTTGTATGGCCTTACAAGTTTCATAATCCCACATGCTGACAAACACCACTTGTCAATGTACTTTTTGAGATGCTGATTTAAAGCTTTTCCCTACTTTCCCTTAAGTGCTGAGCTATCTGAGGCCTCTAGTATTGATCACATGGATGCCATGTAATACTCTCAGCAAGGTATCAGCATCACAGTTAATGGGAGAGAGTAATCTTAACCCCAGTCAAGGCAAATACTGCAAATCCAGCTGTGTCACCCACTTCAACTTTTTCCTCCAGATGTGTAAGCATGAAACCATCTACTTAGCAGCACATCCAATATCAAGCATGCCTACTTCAACCCTCAGGAGCTGTGATCCTGGAGAGTACCTAATAACGAGGGGACTGGACAAGAGGAGGGATCACAACAAAATGATAGATGCATTGGGATTCATCATGTCTCAATCACTGAAAAAGAATGCTTAGTGGATACTTGCATATATTTTTAGCCTTTTTTTTCAGTTGACAAAGAATCCAGGTTCTTCCATAGCCTTAGGCCAATTTCAAGCTTCTATTAATTGTATCAGTGGTTAAATTAACAAAGTGCTTGTCTGCATGCTTGCATGGCTTCACTGGTTTGACCTAATGGTACAGTATTTTAATCATCACTTATTTTTTAGTTACTACAGGTGAATTTAATGAGATACAGTATTAAGAGAAGCTGTTACATACTGACAGCATGATTTTGAAAACAAAAATTGATTGTGATTATTCCAACCAGATACATCGCCATAATGTGTACCAAGTTGCCTTTTCATAAATAAAAGAAAATGGAAGTATTCTATGATTCAAGATGCTGAAATGCAAACTTTGGTGCTGATAAATAAATTGTTTAACCAGGGGGAAGAAGGCTTAAGTTGATTCTCACTTTTGTTGTCCTCATTGTTTTTTAACAGCCAGTAGAAGCCCTGAGTGTCCCCAAACAACCAATTTTAGTAAGCAGACCTTAACAGTCCCTGACTGCAGTGGAGAAGATTTCTGCCTTTACACTAGTTATCTGTTTGTCTAAATCTCTTTCCTATGTACTGAAGAACTTTGGTCTGAAGAACGGCAGGGAAAACAGGTTTTCCCACATCTCCATAATTCTTGGTAAAGACAGGAGATGCTTTGTGTCAAAGAGCACAGCCCATCTCTTGTGTTGTACCATCTAATCACTGAGGTCCTCTTCCTTTTTCAGCTCTGTCGGTGGCAGAAAAAGCAACATGGCCAGCAGCTAGCACTGGGTGCTCACATCTCCAGCCTTGTAGGAAGCCAAGATGTTCAATTGCTCTGGTAGGATTTTTCTAAGTGTCGATCTGTAACTCTTTGCCCAAACTTTTTTTAACAGAGAACTCCTGAGGTTGGCTGGTTTCTATTTCAAATTAAAAATGCAGTTCTAAATGTCATGAGCTCTATGCTGTGCTGTGTCTTGTCAACCTGTGTTTTTTGCTTGGTTAGAATGTTTTGGGGTTTTCTAGTAGTTCTTTGCTATTCCTTCAAATTTAGCTTATAGCATGCTGTAGCTCAGTTATGCAATAACTCAGAGGTTTTTTTATTTATTTTTTTCTCTAATGTGCAATTTTTTTCCTTCATTTAATATAAGGGCTTCCCAAAATCACCTATCCTAAGGAGAAAGTAGCATTGCCTTAAGTCATAAACTGCTGCTTAAAAGGTGAATAATGTAGTTTCATTCTGGCATTTCAAACTCACTTGAAAGCCCAGTGGCTCAATAAGATAAACATTGAAAAATATCTATACATTCCATTTATCAGTACATTTGTCTTAATAATCTTTTAGCTTCTGTCACGCAGAGTGTTTTTAAAACCTCTGATGTTTATTCCAAGTTCTTGTCTTCAGTCTCTTTTTTGGTGATACAGTCAGCTTAAATGTAAGCAGTGAGGTCCCACACATCAAGGACTTGCTATTGTTGCTGTCAGTCGGTGGCTGAGTGTCCAGAAGGGACAGGGTCTGAAGACACAGGGTCTCTGTCTGACATGCTGAGCTTGCAATTTCTGCAGATGATGAGCTAAAGACATGTCCTGCACTTGCACCTGGATTTCAAGGACTACAGGTGCTGCCAGGAAGATGATTAATCTGTGATGGTTTAATACTGTCTTCCACCCTGAAAATAAACCTATGGGCTTGACATTGATTTGTTGTATTAGAATTGATAGCCAGGGTAGAGATCTGATATTGTGATTTTGCCACCAAATAAAAGAGACAAAAAGAAACAAAACAAGGAAAGAAAGGCTCTGTTCTGAATATGAAAAGATGTCTGGTTTGTTACAAATAATGGTGTTGTTGCAGGACTTTGACAGAGCCATTCCAAAAGCATCATTTATAAATGTCCCTATCTACTCACTGTATTCATGGTGTTCCATTTATTTTAATGGCTCTTCACTTGATTGAAGAAATGGATTTGAATAATGATAAAAAGCTTCCTGAAGCAGAAGTTCTTAAGAACAGGGATTTGTTCCTTAACAGTGAAGCAACGGGTTATGGTAGTCAGCTCGAGGATGAACCTTTCCACCATGAAGAACTCTAGATTATTTATTTTTGTAATCTGGTTCTCTTCCCTTTCTTTCACTTGGAACTTCTGTTAAAAGCACCCATCAGCTATGCTGCAAGATTTATGCTGTCATTACAGTATACCAATGTTTGCGGAAAAAATTGCATTTACAATTTCATTGCCCTCCTGCAAACTTCCTTGGGCCTTTTCCAGCATTCAAAATTTATGTTAAATACTGACTTCCAAAATTATATAGCGTTGGGAAAGAAATTGCTTCAGGAGCAGTAGTGTATTGGGAAGGGTTGTTTTACTGTACTTGAAAAAAATGGAGAATCTCACTGATTCTGAAAGAATGCAAAACAGTAACTGAGAGACTATTTTTTCTAATCAGTTTAAATAGGGCAAGGAATGGAGAAATGGGGGTGGGGGCTAGAGTCAATATTAGCTGTATTTTATTTAGTATGTTTGGAGAAACACCTTGATTAATACCTCAATTTTTAAAGAGGTTTTTACTTAATTTTTTAATTTTTCTATACTGGGTTTTATTGTATCATAAAACTTGCTATTTTTACTTCTATAAACAGTAGTTGGTTGTAATTCATAAATCTACAGCACTAGCAATACAAAGGTATTTTGCAGTGTTAAGACTCTCTTCATTTGTTGGATTAAAATTAAAATATTCTGTCTTTCTGTGCTTTGTCCTTTATTACTTCTTGTGGGTCACCCATAATAACTCCTTGCAATGTTAGCAATCTACACAATGTACAACAGCAACATTCCTGGCTTTTACAAACCAAAGCCACATCATCACATCTAGATGTTAAAGAAGATTCAAAACAAGCAAAGCGTGCATTTAGCATTTTCCAGACAAGCCTGCAAAAGCAGATGTGCTTTTTTTTATTATGATCTGGGATAAATGGAATGCTAAAGAATCAAGGTGCTACATAATAATACCTCAGGAATAACACCTGAAAGTTAACTTTGTTTGAAAGCTACACAGTTCTCATTTATAAAGTACTATCCCATGAAGTGACTATTTGAAACAGTCTAAAAGGTTCATGGCATGACAGGATTGAGTCCTTTGAGTCTGTGCTGAACATCCATTTACTGCTCATTTGAATATTTCTGAAGAGATACATTAAGATTAGTAAAATACCACACAGCACAGCATTTCTCCAGTCCAGACCTCAGAGTCTGTGCTGAACATCCATTTACTGCTCATTTGAATATTTCTGAAAGCAAATCACGCTGGGTATTATTAGACACTCTAAGACAGAAATAGAACTTTTGTCATTTAGCAGCTCAGTGTAATTTTATGGGCACAGAAAACTAATACTTGCAAAGGAAACAATATCATTGTTAATGCAACTGAACTGTGGATTTGGAGAAGTGCTAAGCACAGTCCCTTAATAGTATTGTATTCTGTATTGAATGTTTCTGTAATTCCTAGAGTAAATTAATGTAGACTTCCTTTGATTTCTCATATGTTTAACATTAAGCTTATTGCATTTATGATTAGAAGCCAGAGTGCTTCCACAATTTCAGAAAGTCATGAGGCTTTTGATAGTCTAATCCAGTGTTCAGGTTGCCCAAACTGGCAATTCACCACTTAGATTCAGTGATGCCTACCCCAATATTCCAAAGAGTACCTTCAGTATTTCCAGGGTCTTGTATTGACAGAGTCCCTGACCTAGCAGTTATTTCAGAAAGGAAGAGCAGATTCAGCTAATCCTCTGCTTCATTCTAGAATGGTCTTTTGAGGAATGAAAGTCCATTCACTTAAAACTGCACAGCTTCTACCTGTGGAAACTTCATGAGTACAGTTCAGGTTATGGTCAGCTCAAAACAGACAGGCTGGAAAAAACAGAACAAAAAAAAACAAACATCCCAAAGAAACCCAAACCAAAGCAACAAACAAACAAACAAACAACAAATACAAAAACAAACAAAAAACCACACACACACACAAAAAACCAACAAAAGACCAACGAACCCCCCCCCCACCAAAAACCTAACAAAACAAAAAAAATCAAACTCAAAACTGAAACCTTAGCTTTGACTTACAGGAAGAATAAAAAGAGAGATGGTGAAAATTCAGTGTCAGTACACTGTGGTTTGAGGTGAAGAGGCACCTTGAACTGAAGGGCTCTCGCCTGTTACATCTGGTCTCACACTGTAACCAGCACATGCAGACTACTCCCAGTTCCAATTTTAAGGCTGGTAAAAAGCACTTTGTCTCCATGCAGTACCCACTCAGGATTCTTGGAGAGAGACTGATACTTCTTCTTGGCAAGAGAACCTCAATATCATCCTCAAAATTAGAAGGGCACCTCCGGGCCCCTGCCCACCGCCCAGCGCTCCACGCCGCCCGAGAACAACAGCTCGCCGCACGCCTCGTTGATGTAGCGCTCGGCGAGGCGCAGCTCCGGGCCCTCGGGCATGGCCGGGAACGGGGCCGGGAACGGGGCCGGGAACGGGAGCACAGCTGGGCCGGACCCGGCGCCGCTCGTTGCCTGGAGACGCACACAGGCCCCGCCCCCGCCTCCCATTGGCTGCGAGACGAGGAGGCCGCGCCGGAAGTTGGAGAACAGACGGAAGCTGCAGGCCCACCGCGTCGCCATGGCAACAGGCGCCATGGCACCCAGCGGCGGGAAGAAGCAGGCGGGAGGCGGCTCGGCTTGGTCACTGTCACCTTTATTGGAGCTCTCGGCCGGGGAACGCTGCCCCCGGTTGCCCCCTCCCCAGGGTGACAGTGTCATCTTTAAAGGGTTATCTGATCTTGACAGCTGCCAGAAGCTTCCTCCAGAGGCTGAGAGCATTTACTTTCTTCTTGATTGCTTGATCCACGCCTCCATCTCTGGCCAGCTTTCCCAGCTCTCTGCATTCTCTCACTCAGAGTGGCTCCTTTAGAGCTGCCACCACAGGCCAACAGTTCCTTCATGGTGGCTCCTTTGGAGCAGACACCATCGGGCAGCAGCCCCAGCAGAGCAGGTTCTTTGGACCTGCCAGCACTGGCCAGCAGTCCTGGGCCGGTGTATGGAAGGCATCTTGAGGCCATCCAAAATCCAGCTGGACACAGGATATTTTCCCAAAGGGATTCTCGACCAGCCAAGTTCATGGCAGCCTTTCATGGCAGGCTACATGACTTTCTGCCTTTGAGGTTTGAGCTTGTTTCCCTGGGTGGTCCTGTAAACAACCTGACTTGGGAAAGGTGCTTTCATGAACCAGACAGGTTTCTTCTCTTTACAAATGTAACTTCCCTGCAGTTGCCATTGGAATGGCTCCACGAGGAAATGAGGACAAGCAGCAGAGACCAAGAGTTGGAGGAGGGCTCAAGAACATGGGCAATACCTGCTTCCTCAATGCTGTCCTCCAGTGCCTCACCTACACCTCATCCCTGGCAAACTACCTGCTCTCTCGGGAGCACAGCCAGTCCTGTGAGTACTTGTGTGAACGCCTCCTTGTCAATCTGTTGGGCGCTTCCCAGGGGTTCCCAGGATGTGGAACGGGATGCAGGAGAAAAGCAGCCCTTCCTTATCAACCCCCTGCCAGCCTTGGGTTTCTTGGAACACATTTAGCATAGAAGCCACTTGTCACATCTGTCAGCAGGGCACCTCTTTCTAGCCCTGGGACTTGGTCTCCACTCCCGCAAGTGAAACCTTCTTTGCCCCAGCACAGAAAACTTGTGTCAGTTCAGCATCCTTCTGCAGAAAGGTTCCCAGGCTCTGCAGAAAGGATCCCAGGATCTCCAGTAGGTTTTCCATTGCTAGGGATATTTGGCTAACCTGAGAAGCTTCTCAGCCTCCCCCCCTCCCTCTGTCCCTCTTCAGGTGTTCAACCAGGCTCCTGTGTGATGTGCAGAGTGCAGGAGCACGTGCACAAGGTCCTGCATGCCACAGGATCTGCCATCGTGCCTGTGGACGTCATCACTGCTCTCCCAGGTAAGCCCTGTCTGGTGCTTTGCCGGGTTTTCTTCCTTCCCTCCTTGGACTGGAGGAGAGAACTCCCAACTTCTTCTTTCTTAGAAATCGGAGCACATTTCCAGCTCGGCATGCAGGAGGACGCCCACGACTTCTTGCGCTGTACTCTTGAAGCCATGCAGAGAGCTTGTCTGGGTGAAGGCAGCTTGGACACGTCTTCTCAGCAGACCATCATCCATCAGATATTCGGGAGCTTTCTGAGATCCAGAGGTACTTTTCCACAACCCTGGCTCTCCCTGGAACTGGCTGTGCCCTTCTCTCTGCCTTGTGGGATAAAAGCTGCGTGTGTGACTGGCGCAGGAGGGATGAGCAGCGTCAGCGGCACAGTCGGTCGCCTTCCCCTCTCGCTGAGCTTTCCAACTTCCCTTCCAGTCTGGTGCTCGAGCTGCCAGGTGGTTTCTGATGCCTACGAGCCCTTCCTGGATGTCCTTCTGGATATAAAAGTAAGAGGGTTTGTAATGGTTTTTCAGGATGTCCCAAGGCCCCTGTAGCTTTCCAGAACCAATGGAGTTGGCTTCAAAACATCTCCGGGGAACACACGAGAGCTTGGATGGTGGTGGGTGGCAAGTGGAAGGGACTGTGTCCTACTGCGTTGGCCGTGGCAGTGGTCACCCTGTCGGTGGTGGCTTTAAGCTGGCCAAGGACAGCTGGTCCTCTCTGCACCCTTCACATGCTCTCCTGCTTCCCTTTTCCCCCCCTCTCTGCACCCATCTGGCTCCTGGGCTGATGAGTTGGGTTGTTGTCATTCTTGATGACCCTGCAGCCCGGCGGGAGCTGAACTGAGCAGTGCCACAGAGAGGCAGCTCGTGTTGGCCTTGGGAATCCCTGGGGAATGAGGGAAATGTCCAGCAGAATGCCCTCTTTAAAGCTGCCTCTTTCTGGGCACTGCTTGCGGGTTCCCCGGGGGTCTCCTCAGCCCCAGCCACCTGGGTGGTCACGCCAGCTCCTGGTGAGGAGTTTGGGGGAGAGCATTTCCCTCAGCTCAGGGCTCTCCTTTCTCACTCCTCCAGGCAGCCGCGTCTCTTTCTGAAGCTCTTGATAAGTTTGTGAAACCCGAGCTGCTGGATGCCGGAAGCGGCTTTAGATGTCGCCAGGAAGATGGTTCCTAACAACATCTTCATGTTAGATCCTGCCTTGGGGTTGGGTGTGGTTTAGAGCATAAGGGTTTAGAGCCTTTGGTGGAGGGGAGATGCACAGTGATGGGACACAGCTTTCTTGTAGTCCAGCCTTCTGCAGCTGACTGTTCTTCAGTGGGAGTAAGGGTGTGGGAGATGGGAGAGCTTGTCTGGCTTTCTTGGGGATAGAGAGGAGGGGGCGTTGCCAGGGTCCATCGCAGCACTTGGCTCTCTGACTACAAGAAAGCTGTGTCCAGATGACTGCTGCCTCCAAGAGGCTGACGATCCACTGGGCGCCCGAGGTTCTCACGGTGGGACTCAAGAGGTTTGAAGATGTCCCCGGTGGGATGATCAGGAAGGTAAGTTGGCAACTGGAGGGAAACTTTCCCTTCCTGGAGCAGGAGGTTTCCCCAGGCGGAGCGCTCTGTCACAGGTTGTTTGTGGTGGGTTTTTCCTGCTCCCTTCTGGGGAGAGGAGAGGGAAAGACAGAGGAAGAGGGGGAGGGAGAGGGGAGAGGAGAGAGGGGAGAGGAGAGTTCCCATGGGAAGAAAAGTGTGTGCTCTGCCCTGACAGAGCTGCTTTGGCCCAGAACAGTTTCCCGCCAAACAGTTTTCCAAACCAGAACATGGAGCTGTCGTGCTGACCAGCCCCAGAGATGGGTTTCCACACGCCTGGGCCCTGCTCTTGGCAGGCTGTGTCATCAAGTAATTGGGGATCATTTCTGAGCCCTCTCAGTCTCTCCATAGGTCGTGACATGTCCCAAGGTCTTGGATCTTGGGCCATACACGTGTCCTGGTTTGGGCCAGCATAAGGTGATTTTCTGGTTTGTACTTCTGCTTTCAGCTAAGTTTCTTGTAAGGAGTTGCACTTGCTGAAATTAACAGCAAGTTTCTCAGACAGTGTCTGCTTCTAGGACTGATAACACTGGATGTTTATAGTTACTGCTAGAGATTGGTATGCAAAGCCAAGGACACTGCTCAGCTCTGAGGAAAACATTTTACCCTGCAGAAGGAGTAAAGAGGTCCCACCTGAACCCCTCCTTGGGGAGGCCCGAGACAAGATAGATGCCAGAACTGACCAAACAGAGTATTCCATCCCATACATGTCATACTCAGTATAAATTTGAGAGATCACGAGGGGCAACATCTCTCTCTCTTTCTCTTTCCCTTCCTGCTTCTCGTCCTGTCCTTCCTTCACTGGTTCCCTGTTTGCTTCGGCATCCTGGGAAGATTCCATCCGTTCGTCTGCCTGTGCTCCTGATCCATCCCAGCCTGAATCTGTGTGTTCCTGCCTCCAGCTCCTGACTGCTCCTGACCCCAGGGTCCAGCCTGGACTTNCAGACCTGAGAGACATCCTGAAGACTCTGGAGGATGGAGGGTGAAAGGCTGACTAACAAATGTCTCAGCCACTCCAAGTCCTGGTCCTGCAACAAGAGAAGGTTACGGGGCTCCTTTGTTGATCCCTCTTACGCACAGGACTCTGGTGTCTTTTTTTTGCCTTTTTCCCCAGCATTGCCCAGAGGGCAGCTGTCTGGGAAGGCATCTTTGAGCGTGGGGGCAGCTGGAGCAGGCACAAGGCAGGTGGCAGTCTCTGTAGTTACCTCGCCTAAGCCTTGTAGAGCATCCACACAGATGTCCTGGCCCTCTTCCTCCTCCTCAGCTGAATACCAGGAATCTTAACAAAGCAAGGGAAGAGGGTGAGCTGAAGGTGCTGGCAGGAGAGACTACAGGTCCCTTACCCAGCCTCCAGCCCTGTGCCAGCTCCCGAGGACAGAGCCAGCCCTGGGCTTTGGGGGGGACACCCAAAGAGGGGACTGGCACGGAACAGGCCGGGGATGTGCCCAGCAGCCACTGCCATGCAGGAGCACAGCAAAGCAGCCAAACGCCCCTCACTCACCTGTCTCCAGCTGCTGGGCCGTCTTGTTTGGGACGGGGAGACTGATCTCCTCCACATCGTCCTGCACCCAGACCAGCCGGAGCTGGCTCGAGGACCTCTGCTCAGTCCTGGGGAAGGAGGAGAGAGAGGCCATGGAGGGTGGGCATGGGGGTGGCAGTGCTGCTGGCCCCAAGGCTGCACGGCCTGCGGGGAGAGCCCGTGGGGCCAAGGGGGCTGCGTGGGGGCAGGGAGAGGTCTGGGACGGGCTCTGCACGGGGCAGTGAATCTCCTGGGGATGGAAGCTCATGGGCAGCCTGTGAAGAACCACAGCCCTCAGGGGCTGGGCAGAAGCTCCTGATGGACAAACCACAAAGGCCTTTCATGATCCCTCACATTTGACCCCAGGGTGCCCACCCAGCCCCAGCCCCTGGCTCTTACCTCTCTTGGGGACCGAGCAGCCTCTGGGAATTGCCGTGGTCCTCTGGGGAACCACAGCGGCTTTCACGAGATCCAGAAACACCAGACATGGCTCAGGGCTCCTAGACGGCTCTCTGCTCCTGTCTGATGCTCGCGCTGTCCTCTTGGACACTGAGCCAGGGCCACCCCGGCACTAGGAAGGTACCCGGGGTCCAGGGGTGTCACGAGTGATGTAACAAAGGTCCCATTGTCACCCGGCAACCGGGCCCGGTGTGCACAGGCAGGCACGGGAACATCCACACCCAAGTGTGACATGCACAGACACCCAGGGGCTGCAGGCACAAGCTCTTTGGGGGGAAGGTGTAGAAGAGATGTCTCAGCCTTGGGAGGAGGTGGCATTAGAGGAGGGGATGCAGTCCCCACAGTCCCATGGCCAGGGCAGCAGCTCCTGATTCAAACATTCAAGCACTGTTCAAACATCCTAAGTCAGCCATCCTCGGCTTTTTACCCACTTTTTGGAGATGAGGGACCCTGCTCTAATCAAAATGGAAGTTTACCTACCGTAGTTAGAACTAACATCAAGTAAAAAATGAATTTACCAGAAGGTGGCAGTCTTTTCCATCGTGTCTCAAAAAAAAAAATAACCTGAATTTTTTTCCCCTCACGTGTTGAATTTGTAGCTAATTCTGAATTGCCTTCCTGTTTAAAGCCTCAGTTAAGGTGAGCTTTTCCTTAAAACTAAATCTGTTTCTTTTGCAAAATCATTAAAATCCTATGTTACCCGTTATGCTCTGCATAAATCAGGATAGCCTGATTTTGAGAGAATTATCAATAAATACAATATAAACGGAGAAATCGAGCTTCAATGGTTATTTTGAAATTATTTGTGATCACAGGTTTGCTGGCCACTGCCTGATCCAGATCCTCTCAGACCTAGATAGCACAACATCTTTAGTAACTGGATTGCTAAATTTTTACAGGTCACATCACATGCAGTTGGAGTAAAGGTCCATTACCTGTGCTGTGGCTCTTCATTCTACCAACAGAATGAAAAGGAAATGAAACAAGAAATAAATCCAAAGTTTTTTGCGCATTTGGAATACAGGAACTTGGAGAATTCAGAAATAAGAACTTGCCTGCTTATTGTGGGTATTGTTTATTGTTAAAAGGCATGCTAATATTTCCCAAAACAGGTTAGAGAAGCGACTTTGCTTTGAAATATGTTCAGATGTAATGGAGAACAGTCGTGTATGGAAGGAACTTCTCTAATCTTTCAGAACTTTAAACGGATGCAGAAGGGACATTTTACACCCATGGTATTTCAAGACGTCCTTTGAACTACAAATAGCCCTTGATATAAATGAGATCTAGATCCAGCAGGTTAAATGTCCTTAAAAGGTAAATTTTGGAATGTGAAATGTCTACCATTAATATAATCTTTGCACTCCACTAGGGTAGTTTGGGAATTGGTGACTTTTAGAAGAGGAAGGGTGTGGAAAGACAAGAATTCTTGTCTTGTCCTGTCCTTTTATTATCCGCCTTCTGTGTTTTTGAAGACTTGGCTAAGAATGTGTTCTACATGTGTCACTAAATTGAAAAAGAAAACAATTTGCTATGCAATTCTTAGAATGAACCCACCTCAATTAGAAGTGATGTTCTTGTTGCTCTGGATAAGCTCTTTTTAATAAAAATACAGCAGTATAATATAGGAAGGTAATGTCAAACAATTAATATCCTCATGAGGTTACAGCTGGCTACTATAATGTTGGTTTTCCTTTTCATTAAGTGCTCTAACTAAATCTCTTTTCTAAGCTCTATTTAAAGGAGAAAAGGTGTTTCAGAAAAGCTAACAGAGATGATGTTCTGGATCTAGACGTGGATGAATTCATTGCTTTTGGACATCCTGAAGAATGGAGTATATGAGGGTAAGACTGAGGAGGGTGTCTTTATCAGCCTGTGTATACAGATGCAACATCTTTTTAATGCACATGCTTAGTCCCAGTACAACAGAAAGTATGCTTTTTAGCATTTGTATTGCTTTTACAGACCAAATCAAGTATCAACTGCCAGGAGGAGCTCCATGCAAAACCAGCCTCTGTTTGTCTTGACATAACTGTTGAGTATGGACAAACAAAAAAAGACGCTACTACAAGTGCAGGTATGCTCAGCTTACTGGGAACCACAGGACCAAAAGAGGACCTAGTTTTCCTAACAACTTCAAAAAGGCAAATTATTCAATGCATCACATGAAAAAGAAGAGCAAAATGAGATGATGTAGCTTTGTCCAAATTCCTGTTTCTCAGATTCCTGTCCTTCCCTCTTCCAGAGGGGAGCTGCCACTGAACAGCCTGTGACACTGCAGGGATACACAGTGTTCCACATTTACAATCACCGGAGAGGTGAGAAAATGGAGCCTGGACAATTCCTATGATTCTGTGAAGTGTTGAGCCCAGGATCACCCCTCGGTCCCAGGATCAGTCTCCCAGGTCCCATAGAACAGATTTCACCACATGCTGTGCTTTCCCAACGCCACATTTTATTTGGGGACCTCTTTGACCTATTGGTAGCTATGCCAGAGGCCAGGAGGCTGCACTTCTCACTGCTCTGATGAGACAAGGGAAGCAGCTCTGGCTCAGCTGTGCCCTGCCTACCTGCAAAGGTAGCACCACCACATGTCAGCTCATGGATGTCCCAGTTTACTTGCAGGGGTCTGATAGGAGGACACCTTCTCCTAATGGTGGGAAAACAGGGTGGGTGCAGGCAGGAGCAGAGCTCGACTTCTCTGTCATCCTGTCCAATATACCCACTATCTCCTCAGGCATTTTCTCCCCACCTGCAACAAGGTCAAAGCCAAGGAAGAGGCTGTCCTGGTCAAGGCAGACCTCGCCAGCTACTTCAGGTATTGTTGCTGTGTCAGCATCCTGCTCTCCCTAGACCATTCCTGAAAGCATGCAGGAATGAGATGACAGTGCACCCTGCACAAACTCCTTCAGGAAGGCTGGGAGGCAGGGTGTCTCATCAGGAGCAACATTGAATTGCCAGAAACCATAAACCACCTTTTCAACAGCCAGCTCTCTCAGGTACTCAGTACCTTCTTCCATATTGGTCCACTTGGCTTGGGTGACAGTGGCATCTTTAAAAGGATTTTTTTTAAAAAGGATTATCTGTCCTGATACACATCTTGTACTAATTCCTGTTTCTCAGATACTTTTGCAGTTTTCCATTATTTTCAGACTCCATGAGCACCTTTGTTTTCATTAAAGTTGTCATCCTAAACCCTTCAGAACACTAATCTGCATAAAAGAAAATAGGATTTGAAATGAGTGTGTCTACTCAAAAGAATACCTTACTGCTCTAAAATGATTGGTGCTGTTTCTCTTGATTACAAGATGATCGTTTTCCACAAATCATTATTTTGCTTTTTGTATGTATACAAAAGGAATTTGTGATACAGGAGGCTTTAGATGAACATGATATAAAGATGGTGATGGATTTGTTGGCCTGGAAAAATTCCTTGATTACCGAAGAGACACAAGTAAGGAAAAAGGGTAGGGATGAAAGAAGGAACTGAACAAAAGCTCTTGGAATGGGGTGAATCACATGTACCTGACGTTTCATCTTTTTACACCTCCGCTTACAGTTTTTGAGAAACATTATCCTGGGCTTTAGACTAATTCAATTCCCTGGTATTGTGTCGTAGGCCATTATTTCAGGCTGCCCTGTATGTGTCTGACAGTAGTTTGTGTATACCCCATGTCATCATTTCCCTGCATGTCACTTCTTTTTTTTCCTGAAGATGGAAGCATATTCCTCCTTGGTAAAGACAGGAGATGCTTTGTGTCAAAGAGCACAGCCCATCTCTTGTGTTGTACCATCTAATCACTGACATCCTCTTCCTTTTTCAGCTCTGTCGGTGGCAGAAAAAGCAACATGGCCAGCAGCTAGCACTGGGTGCTCACATCTCCAGCCTTGTAGGAAGCCAAGATGTTCAATTGCTCTGGCAGTATTTTTCTAAGTGTAGATCTGTAACTCTTTGCCCAAACTTTTTTTAACAGAGAACTCTGTGGTTGGCTGGTTTCTATTTCAAATTAAAAATGCAGTTCTAAATGTCATCAACTCTATGCTGTGCTGTGTCTTGTCAACCTGTGTTTTTTGCTTGGTTAGAATGTTTTGGGGTTTTCTAGTAGTTCTTTGCTATTCCTTCCAATTTAGCTTATAGCATGCTGTAGCTCAGTAATGCAATAACTCAGAGGTTTTTTATTTATTTTTTAATCTAATGTGCAATTTTTTTCCTTCATTTAATATAAGGGCTTCCCAAAATCACCTATCCTAAGGAGAAAGTAGCATTGCCTTAAGTCATAAACTGCTGCTTAAAAGGTGAATAATGTAGTTTCATTCTGGCATTTCAAACTCACTTGAAAGCCCAGTGGCTCAATAAGATAAACATTGAAAAATATCTATACATTCCATTTACCAGTACATTTGTCTTAATAATCTTTCAGCTTCCGTCACGCAGAGTGTTTTTAAAACCTCTGATGTTTATTCCAAGTTCTTGTCTTCAGTCTCTTTTTTGGTGATACAGTCAGCTTAAATGTAAGCAGTGAGGTCCCACACATCAAGGACTTGCTATTGTTGCTGTCAGTCGGTGGCTGAGTGTCCAGAAGGGACAGGGTCTGAAGACACAGGGTCTCTGTCTGACATGCTGAGCTTGCAATTTCTGCAGATGATGAGCTAAAGACATGTCCTGCACTTGCACCTGGATTTCAAGGACTACAGGTGCTGCCAGGAAGATGATTAATCTGTGATGGTTTAATACTGTCTTCCACCCTGAAAATAAACCTATGGGCTTGACACTGATTTGTTGTATTAGAATTGATAGCCAGGGTAGAGATCTGATATTGTGATATTGCCACCAAATAAAAGAGACAAAAAGAAACCAAACAGAGCCATTCCAGAAGCATAATTTATTAATTTCCCTATCTACTCACTCTATACATGGTGTTCCACTTATTTTAATGGCTCTTCACTTGATTGAAGAAATGGATTTGAATAATGATAAAAAGCTTCCTGAAGCAGAAGTTCTTAAGAACAGGGATTTGTTCCTTAACAGTGAAGCAACGGGTTATGGTAGTCAGCTCGAGGATGAACCTTTCCACCATGAAGAACTCTAGATTATTTATTTTTGTAATCTGGTTCTCTTCCCTTTCTTTCACTTGGAACTTCTGTTAAAAGCACCCATCAGCTATGCTGCAAGATTTATGCTGTCATTACAGTATACCAATGTTTGAGGAAAAAATTGCATTTACAATTTCATTGCCCTCCTGCAAACTTCCTTGGGCCTTTTCCAGCATTCAAAATTTATGTTAAATACTTACTTCCAAAATTATATAGCGTTGGGAAAGAAATTGCTTCAGGAGCAGTAGTGTATTGGGAAGGGTTGTTTTACTGTACTTGAAAAAAATGGAGAATCTCACTGATTCTGAAAGAATGCAAAACAGTAACTGAGAGACTATTTTTTCTACTCAGTTTAAATAGGGCAAGGAATGGAGAAATGGGGGTGGGGGCTAGAGTCAATATTAGCTGTATTTTATTTAGTATGTTTGGAGAAACACCTTGATTAATACCTCAATTTTTAAAGAGGTTTTTACTTAATTTTTAATTTTTCTATACTGGGTTTTACTGTATCATAAAACTTGTTATTTTACTTCTATACACAGTAATTGGTTGTAATTCATAAATCTACAGCACTAGCAATACAAAGGTATTTTGCAGTGTTAAGACTCTCTTCATTTGTTGGATTAAAATTAAAATATTCTGTCTTTCTGTGTTTTGTCCTTTATTACTTCTTGTGGGTCACCCATAAGAACTCCTTGCAATGTTAGCAATCTACACAATGTACAACAGCAACATTCCTGGCTTTTACAAACCAAAGCCACATCATCACATCTAGATGTTCAAGAAGATTCAAAACAAGCAAAGCGTGCATTTAGCATTTTCCAGACAAGCCTGCAAAAGCAGATGTGCTTTTTTTTATTATGATCTGGGATAAATGGAATGCTAAAGAATCAAGGTGCTACATAATAATACCTCAGGAATAACACCTGAAAGTTAACTTTGTTTGAAAGCTACACAGTTCTCATTTATAAAATACTATCCCATGAAGTGATTGTTTGAAACAGTCTAAAAGGTTCATGGCATGACAGGATTGAGTCCTTTGCTGGACTGCAATAATTTGCACAAACCAAGAATAAGAAGAGATACATTAAGATTAGTAAAATACCACACAGCACAGCATTTCTCCAGTCCAGACCTCAGAGTCTGTGCTGAACATCCATTTACTGCNGATTACTCTCTCCCATGTAATTCTCTCAGCAAGGTATCAGCATCACAGTTAATGGGAGAGAGTAATCTTAACCCCAGTCAAGGCAAATACTGCAAATCTAGCTGTGTCACCCACTTCAACTTTTTCCTCCAGATGTGTAAGCACGAAACCATCTACTTAGCAGCACATCCAATATCAAGCATGCCTTCTTCACGGGCTGTTTGGGTAATTGTGGGGATACTAAAATAAACAGTTCAGTTGATGGTAAACCTTGACTTTCATGTCTGCTTAGTTCAACTGTTTACAAAGTAACTGTTACCTTAGTGTTGGATTCTCTTTTAATCAACACAAGTACTTTTTTACATGTAGACAGATGCATTGATTTAATTTGTTGGGACTGGTCTGTAAAGCTTGTCTTGGTATAGTGAAAGCACTTTCATGGTATGTTTGATGAGATTAAGTGAACTTGCTTAAGAGAAAAGGTGAAACCACCTGCTTTAAGGCAAAAAGTGGCTTTAAACTTCACCAATGTGACCTTCTAGCTGCAAGGGAAGGTCCAGAATGGATACTTGTTGAGAAGGATCAGTTTGTGAATGGACTGTCTCAAGGATGATGATGGAATACTCAGCCCTCAGGAGCTGTGATCCTGGAGAGTACCTAATAACGAGGGGATTGGACAAGAGGAGGGATCACAACAAAATGATAGATGCACTGAGATTTATCTTGTCTCAGTCATTGAAAAAGAATGCTTAGTGGATACTTGCATATATTTTTAGCCTTTTTTTTCAGTTTGACAAAGAATCCAGGTTCTTCCATAGCCTTAGGCCAATTTCAAGCTCCTATTAATTGTATCAATGGTTAAATTAACAAAGTGCTTGTCTGCATGCTTGCATAGCTTAACTGGTTTGACCTAAGGGTACAGTATTTTAATCATCATTTATTTTTTAGTTACTACAGGTGAATTTAATGAGACACAGTATTAAGAGAAGCTGTTACATACTGACAGCATGATTTTGAAAACAAAAATTGACTGTGATTATTCCAACCAGATACATCACCATAATGTGTACCAAGTTGCCTTTTCATCAATAAAAGAAAATGGAAGTATTCTATGATTCAAGATGCTGAAATGCAAACTTTGGTGCTGATAAATAAATTGTTTAACCAGGGGGAAGAAGGCTTAAGTTGATTCTCACTTTTGTTGTCCTCATTGTTTTTTAACAGCCAGTAGAAGCCCTGAGTGTCCCCAAACAACCAATTTTAGTAAGCAGACCTTAACAGTCCCTGACTGCAGTGGAGAAGATTTCTGCCTTTACACTAGTTATCTGTTTGTCTAAATCTCTTTCCTATGTACTGAAGAACTTTGGTCTGAAGAACGGCAGGGAAAACAGGTTTTCCCACATCTCCATAATTCTTGGTAAAGACAGGAGATGCTTTGTGTCAAAGAGCACAGCCCATCTCTTGTGTTGTACCATCTAATCACTGAGGTCCTAGAATCACAGGATCATAGAATTAGCCGGGTTGGAAGGGACCTCAGAGATCATCAAGTCCTCACTTGACCCACTACCACTGCGGTTCCCAGCCCATGGCACTGAGTGCCACATCCAGTCTCTTTTTAAATGTCTCCAGGGACGGAGAATCCACCACTTCCCTGGGCAGCCCATTCCAATGCCTGATCACCCTCTCCGTAAAGAAATTCTTTCTAATATCTAACCTGAACCTCCCCTGGCACAACTTAAGACTGTGTCCTCTTGTCTTGTTGAAAGTCATCTGGGAAAAGAGACCAACCCCCCCTGGCTACAACCTCCTTTCAGGGAGTTGTAGAGAGTGATGAGGTCTCCCCTGAGCCTCCTCTTCTTCAGGCTGAACAGCCCCAGCTCTCTCAGCCTCTCCTCATAGGATCTGTGCTCGAGTCCCTTCACCAGCCTGGTTGCCCTCCTTTGGACCTGCTCCAGCACCTCAATCTCCTTCCTGACCTGAGGGGCCCAGAACTGGACACAGTACTCGAGGTGTGGCCTCACCAGGGCTGAGTACAGGGGCAGAATCACCTCCTTGGACCTGCTGGCCACGCTGTTCCTAATACAGGCCAGGATGCCATTTGGCCTTCTTGGCCACCTGGGCACACTGCTGGCTCATGTTCAGCTTCTTGTCAATCCAAACCCCCAGGTCCCTTTCTGCCTGGCTGCTCTCCAGCCACTCTGTGCCCAGCCTCCTCTTCCTTTTTCAGCTCTGTCGGTGGCAGAAAAAGCAACATGGCCAGCAGCTAGCACTGGGTGCTCACATCTCTAGCCTTGTAGGAAGCCAAGATGTTCAATTGNGTGCTGTTTCTCTTGATTACAAGACGATGGTTTTCCACAAATCATTATTTTGCTTTTTGTATGTATACAAAAGGAATTTGTGATACAGGAGGCTTTAGATGAACATGATATAAAGATGGTGATGGATTTGTTGGCCTGGAAAAATTCCTTGATTACCGAAGAGACACAAGCAAGGAAAAAGGGTAGGGATGAAAGAAGGAACTGAACAAAAGCTCTTGGAATGGGGTGAATCACATGTACCTGACGTTTCATCTTTTTACACCTCCGCTTACAGTTTTTGAGTAACATTATCCTGGGCTTTAGACTAATTCAATTCCCTGGTATTGTGTCGTAGGCCATTATTTCAGGCTGCCCTGTATGTGTCTGACAGTAGTTTGTGTATACCCCATGTCATCATTTCCCTGCATGTCACTTCTTTTTTTTCCTGAAGATGGAAGCATATTCCTCATCCTTAGGCACGCAGATGAAGTAAGATGCAATTTTTCCTGCTCTAGTCAAGAGCTTTGCCTTCTCAGCTAGCTGTCAAGGATGAATCCCTCCTTGATGTTACAGCAGGGTAGCAGTTAACAGAATGTTATTAAAAACTTTGTATGGCCTTACAAGTTTCATAATCCCACATGCTGACAAACACCACTTGTCAATGTACTTTTTGAGATGCTGATTTAAAGCTTTTCCCTACTTTCCCTTAAGTGCTGAGCTATCTGAGGCCTCTAGTATTGATCACATGGATGCCATGTAATACTCTCAGCAAGGTATCAGCATCACAGTTAATGGGAGAGAGTAATCTTAACCCCAGTCAAGGCAAATACTGCAAATCCAGCTGTGTCACCCACTTCAACTTTTTCCTCCAGATGTGTAAGCATGAAACCATCTACTTAGCAGCACATCCAATATCAAGCATGCCTACTTCAACCCTCAGGAGCTGTGATCCTGGAGAGTACCTAAGAGACAAGGATTGGACAAGAGGAGGGATCACAACAAAATGATAGATGCATTGGGATTCATCATGTCTCAGTCACTGAAAAAGAATGCTTAGTGGATACTTGCATATATTTTTAGCCTTTTTTTTCAGTTGACAAAGAATCCAGGTTCTTCCATAGCCTTAGGCCAATTTCAAGCTTCTATTAATTGTATCAGTGGTTAAATTAACAAAGTGCTTGTCTGCATGCTTGCATGGCTTCACTGGTTTGACCTAATGGTACAGTATTTTAATCATCACTTATTTTTTAGTTACTACAGGTGAATTTAATGAGATACAGTATTAAGAGAAGCTGTTACATACTGACAGCATGATTTTGAAAACAAAAATTGATTGTGATTATTCCAACCAGATACATCGCCATAATGTGTACCAAGTTGCCTTTTCATAAATAAAAGAAAATGGAAGTATTCTATGATTCAAGATGCTGAAATGCAAACTTTGGTGCTGATAAATAAATTGTTTAACCAGGGGGAAGAAGGCTTAAGTTGATTCTCACTTTTGTTGTCCTCATTGTTTTTTAACAGCCAGTAGAAGCCCTGAGTGTCCCCAAACAACCAATTTTAGTAAGCAGACCTTAACAGTCCCTGACTGCAGTGGAGAAGATTTCTGCCTTTACACTAGTTATCTGTTTGTCTAAATCTCTTTCCTATGTACTGAAGAACTTTGGTCTGAAGAACGGCAGGGAAAACAGGTTTTCCCACATCTCCATAATTCTTGGTAAAGACAGGAGATGCTTTGTGTCAAAGAGCACAGCCCATCTCTTGTGTTGTACCATCTAATCACTGAGGTCCTCTTCCTTTTTCAGCTCTGTCGGTGGCAGAAAAAGCAACATGGCCAGCAGCTAGCACTGGGTGCTCACATCTCCAGCCTTGTAGGAAGCCAAGATGTTCAATTGCTCTGGTAGGATTTTTCTAAGTGTCGATCTGTAACTCTTTGCCCAAACTTTTTTTAACAGAGAACTCCTGAGGTTGGCTGGTTTCTATTTCAAATTAAAAATGCAGTTCTAAATGTCATGAGCTCTATGCTGTGCTGTGTCTTGTCAACCTGTGTTTTTTGCTTGGTTAGAATGTTTTGGGGTTTTCTAGTAGTTCTTTGCTATTCCTTCAAATTTAGCTTATAGCATGCTGTAGCTCAGTTATGCAATAACTCAGAGGTTTTTTATTTATTTTTTTCTCTAATGTGCAATTTTTTTCCTTCATTTAATATAAGGGCTTCCCAAAATCACCTATCCTAAGGAGAAAGTAGCATTGCCTTAAGTCATAAACTGCTGCTTAAAAGGTGAATAATGTAGTTTCATTCTGGCATTTCAAACTCACTTGAAAGCCCAGTGGCTCAATAAGATAAACATTGAAAAATATCTATACATTCCATTTATCAGTACATTTGTCTTAATAATCTTTTAGCTTCTGTCACGCAGAGTGTTTTTAAAACCTCTGATGTTTATTCCAAGTTCTTGTCTTCAGTCTCTTTTTTGGTGATACAGTCAGCTTAAATGTAAGCAGTGAGGTCCCACACATCAAGGACTTGCTATTGTTGCTGTCAGTCGGTGGCTGAGTGTCCAGAAGGGACAGGGTCTGAAGACACAGGGTCTCTGTCTGACATGCTGAGCTTCCAATTTCTGCAGATGATGAGCTAAAGACATGTCCTGCACTTGCACCTGGATTTCAAGGACTACAGGTGCTGCCAGGAAGATGATTAATCTGTGATGGTTTAATACTGTCTTCCACCCTGAAAATAAACCTCTGGGCTTGACATTGACTTGTTGTATTAGAATTGATAGCCAGGGTAGAGATCTGATATTGTGATATTGCCACCAAATAAAAGAGACAAAAAGAAACAAAACAAGGAAAGAAAGGCTCTGTTCTGAATATGAAAAGATGTCTGGTTTGTTACAAATAATGGTGTTGTTGCAGGACTTTGACAGAGCCATTCCAAAAGCATCATTTATAAATGTCCCTATCTACTCACTGTATTCATGGTGTTCCACTTATTTTAATGGCTCTTCACTTGATTGAAGAAATGGATTTGAATAATGATAAAAAGCTTCCTGAAGCAGAAGTTCTTAAGAACAGGGATTTGTTCCTTAACAGTGAAGCAACGGGTTATGGTAGTCAGCTCGAGGATGAACCTTTCCACCATGAAGAACTTCAGATTATTTATTTTTCTAATCTATTTCTCTCCCCTTTCTTTCACTTGGAACTTCTGTTAAAAGCACCCATCAGCTATGCTGCAAGATTTATGCTGTCATTACAGTATACCAATGTTTGCGGAAAAAATTGCATTTACAATTTCATTGCCCTCCTGCAAACTTCCTTGGGCCTTTTCCAGCATTCAAAATTTATGTTAAATACTTACTGCCAAAATTATATAGCGTTGGGAAAGAAATTGCTTCAGGAGCAGTAGTGTATTGGGAAGGGTTGTTTTACTGTACTTGAAAAAAATGGAGAATCTCACTGATTCTGAAAGAATGCAAAACAGTAACTGAGAGACTATTTTTTCTAATCAGTTTAAATAGGGCAAGGAATGGAGAAAAGGGGGTGGGGGCTAGAGTCAATATTAGCTGTATTTTATTTAGTGTGTTTGGAGAAACACCTTGATTAATACCTCAATTTTTAAAGAGGTTTTTACTTAATTTTTAATTTTTCTATACTGGGTTTTATTGTATCATAAAACTTGTTATTTTTACTTCTATAAACAGTAGTTGGTTGTAATTCATAAATCTACAGCACTAGCCATACAAAGGTATTTTGCAGTGTTAAGACTCTCTTCATTTGTTGGATTAAAATTAAAATATTCTGTCTTTCTGTGCTTTGTCCTTTATTACTTCTTGTGGGTCACCCATAATAACTCCTTGCAATGTTAGCAATCTACACAATGTACAACAGCAACATTCCTGGCTTTTACAAACCAAAGCCACATCATCACATCTAGATGTTCAAGAAGATTCAAAAAAAGCAAAGCGTGCATTTAGCATTTTCCAGACAAGCCTGCAAAAGCAGATGTGCTTTTTTTTATTATTATTATTTGGGATAAATGGAATGCTAAAGAATCAAGGTGCTACATAATAATACCTCAGGAATAACACCTGAAAGTTAACTTTGTTTGAAAGCTACACAGTTATCATTTATAAAATACTATCCCATGAAGTGATTGTTTGAAACAGTCTAAAAGGTTCATGGCATGACAGGATTGAGTCCTTTGCTGGACTGCAATAATTTGCACAAACCAAGAATAAGAAGAGATACATTAAGATTAGTAAAATACCACACAGCACAGCATTTCTCCAGTCCAGACCTCAGAGTCTGTGCTGAACATCCATTTACTGCTCATTTGAATATTTCTGAAAGCAAATCACGCTGGGTATTATTAGACACTCTAAGACAGAAATAGAACTTTTGTCATTTAGCAGCTCAGTGTAATTTTATGGGCACAAAAGGTAAAACTTGCAAAGGAAACAATATCATTGTTAATGCAACTGAACTGTGGATTTGGAGAAGTGCTAAGCACAGTCCCTTAATAGTATTGTATTCTGTATTGAATGTTTCTGTAATTCCTAGAGTAAATTAATGTAGACTTCCTTTGATTTCTCATATGTTTAACATTAGGCTTATTTCATTTAGGATTAGAAGCCAAAGAGTGCTTCCACAATTTCAGAAAGTCATGAGGCTTTTGATAGTCTAATCCAGTGTTCAGGTTGCCCAAACTGGCAATTCACCACTTAGATTCAGTGATGCCTACCCCAATATTCCAAAGAGTACCTTCAGTATTTCCAGGGTTTTGTATTGACAGAGTCCCTTACCTAGCAGTTATTTCAGAAAGGAAGAGCAGATTCAGCTAATCCTCTGCTTCATTCTAGAATGGTCTTTTGAGGAATGAAACTCCATTCACTTAAAACTGCACAGCTTCTACCTGTGGAAACTTCATGAGTACAGTTCAGGTTATGGTCAGCTCAAAACAGACAGGCTGGAAAAAAACAGAACAAAACAAAACAAACATCCCCAAGAAACCCAAACCAAAGCAACAAACAAACAAACAAAAAACCAAACCAAAACCAAACAAAAAACCACACACACACGCAAAAACCTAACAAAAGAAAACCCAACAAAATCCAAAAATAAAATAATAATACAAAAAAGATCAAACTCAAAACTGAAACCTTAGCTTTGACTTACAGGAAGAATAAAAAGAGAGATGGTGAAAATTCAGTGTCAGTACACTGTGGTTTGAGGTGAAGAGGCACCTTGAACTGAAGGGCTCTCGCCTGTTACATCTGGTCTCACACTGTAAGCAGCACATGCAGAATACTCCCAATTCCAATTTTAAGGCTGGTAAAAAGCACTTTGTCTCCATGCAGCACCCACTCAGGATTCTTGGAGAGAGACTGATACTTCTTCTTGGCAAGATAACCTCAATATCATCCTCAAAATTAGAAGGGCACCTCCGGGCCCCTGCCCACCGCCCAGCGCTCCACGCCGCCCGAGAACACCAGCTCGCCGCACGCCTCATTGATGTAGCGCTCGGCGAGGCGCAGCTCCGGGCCCTCGGGCATGGCCGGGAACGGGGCCGGGAACGGGGCCGGGAACGGGGCCGGGAACGGGATCGGGAACGGGACCGGGAACGGGAGCACAGCTGGGCCGGACCCGGCGCCGCTCGTTGCCTGGAGACGCACACAGGCCCCGCCCCCGCCTCCCATTGGCTGCGAGACGAGGAGGCCGCGCCGGAAGTTGGAGAACAGACGGAAGCTGCAGGCCCACCGCGTCGCCATGGCAACAGGCGCCATGGCACCCAGCGGCGGGAAGAAGCAGGCGGGAGGCGGCTCGGCTTGGTCACTGTCACCTTTATTGGAGCTCTCGGCCGGGGAACGCTGCCCCCGGTTGCCCCCTCCCCAGGGTGACAGTGTCATCTTTAAAGGGTTATCTGATCTTGACAGCTGCCAGAAGCTTCCTCCAGAGGCTGAGAGCATTTACTTTCTTCTTGATTGCTTGATCCACGCCTCCATCTCTGGCCAGCTTTCCCAACTCTCTGCATTCTCTCACTCAGAGTGGCTCCTTTAGAGCTGCCACCACAGGCCAACAGTTCCTTCATGGTGGCTCCATTGGAGCAGACACCATCGGGCAGCAGCCCCAGCAGAGCAGGTTCTTTGGACCTGCCAGCACTGGCCAGTAGTCCTGGGCCGGTGCATGGAAGGCATCTTGAGGCCATCCAAAATCCAGCTGGACAGGCAGGCTCAGCATGTCACAGGGACGGGGCCACTACGGTCACAAAGGGGTTGTGATGTGCCACTTGTGTCATCACGTGGCCAGGGCTACAAGAGCCTGAGAGGTGGGCCAGAGGATGCCAGTGTGGCTGAGCTGACCTTCGGGATAACTCGGCTCCTTCCTTGGCTGATCGTGTGCCTTCTGTGTTCTGTTCATTGCTCCTTTCCTGCCCAGTTTTCCTCAGCTTCCCTCCTCTATCAAAGGTGATTGGGTTTGCACTGCCAGGACAGAGGAGAGAGGAGCTCAGGTCAGGATACAAGGAGAGGTCTCTTCCCTTCCCTTCTCTCGTGGCTTTCCCGGCTCTCCAGTGCTGCGGGAAGGATTCATTTCGGCTCCCTCTGAGAACACCCCAGGTGAGCAGCAGGTCCCCTGCAGACAAGGTGACACACAAGGTGGTCTTTCCAAAGGGCCTTGAGCACTGCTCTCAGTTGGAGTCCTGTGACAGGGACAGCAGGGCCATCAGCCTGCAGCTCTGCAGGTACACAAGTCGAAATGTGGGCTGGTTGGCCAGGCCGGCAGGGCACAGGATATTTTCCCAAAGGGATTCTCGACCAGCCAAGTTCATGGCAGCCTTTCATGGCAGGCTACATGACTTTCTGCCTTGGAGGTTTGAGCTTGTTTCCCTGGCTGGTCCTGTAAACAACCTGACTTGGGAAAGGTGCTTTCATGAACCAGACAGGTTTCTTCTCTTTACAAATGTAACTTCCCTGCAGTTGCCATTGGAATGGCTCCACGAGGAAATGAGGACAAGCAGCAGAGACCAAGAGTTGGAGGAGGGCTCAAGAACATGGGCAATACCTGCTTCCTGAATGCTGTCCTCCAGTGCCTCACCTACACCTCATCCCTGGCAAACTACCTGCTCTCTCGGGAGCACAGCCAGTCCTGTGAGTACTTGTGTGAACGCCTCCTTGTCAGTCTGTTGGGTGCTTCCCAGGGGTTCCCAGGATGTGGAACTGGATGCAGGAGAAAAGCAGCCCTTCCTTATCAACCCCCTGCCAGCCTTGGGTTTCTTGGAACCCTGTTAGCATAGAAGCCACTTGTCACATCTGTCAGCAGGGCACCTCTTTCTAGCCCTGGGACTTGGTCTCCACTCCCGCAAGTGAAACCTTCTTTGCCCCAGCACAGAAAACTTGTGTCAGTTCAGCATCCTTCTGCAGAAAGGTTCCCAGGCTCTGCAGAAAGGATCCCAGGATCTCCAGTAGGTTTTCCATTGCTAGGGATATTTGGCTAACCTGAGAAGCTTCTCACCCTCCCTCTGTCCCCTCTTCAGGTGTTCGACCAGGCTCCTGTGTGAGGTGCAGAGTGCAGGAGCACGTGCACAAGGTCCTGCATGCCACAGGATCTGCCATCGTGCCTGTGGACGTCATCACTGCTCTCCCAGGTAAGCCCTGTCTGGTGCTTTGCCAGGTTTTCTTCCTTCCCTCCTTGGACTGGAGAACTCCCAACTTCTTCTTTCTTAGAAATCGGAGCACATTTCCAGCTCGGCATGCAGGAGGACGCCCACGACTTCTTGCGCTGTACTCTTGAAGCCATGCAGAGAGCTTGTCTGGGTGAAGGCAGCTTGGACACGTCTTCTCAGCAGACCATCATCCATCAGATATTCGGGAGCTTTCTGAGATCCAGAGGTACTTTTCCACAACCCTGGCTCTCCCTGGAACTGGCTGTGCCCTTCTCTCTGCCTTCTGGATATAAAAGGAAGAGGGTTTGTAATGGTGTTTCAGGATGTCCCAAGGCCCCTGTAGCTTTCCAGAACCAATGGAGTTGGCTTCAAAACATCTCCGGGGAACACACGAGAGCTTGGATGGTGGTGGGTGGCGAGTGGAAGGGACTGTGTCCTACTGAAACACCATTACAAATGTCCTTCTGGATATAAAAGTAAGAGGGCTTGTAATGGTGTTTCAGGAATGAGGGAAATGTCCAGCAGACTGCCCTCTTTAAAGCTGCCTCTTTCTGGGCACTGCTTGCGGGTTCCCCAGGAGTCTCCTCAGCCCCAGCCACCTGGGTGGTCACGCCAGCTCCTGGTGAGGAGTCTGGGGGAGAGCATTTCCCTCAGCTCAGGGCTCTCCTTTCTCACTCCTCCAGGCAGCCGCGTCTCTTTCTGAAGCTCTTGATAAGTTTGTGAAACCCGAGCTGCTGGATGCCGGAAGCGGCTTTAGATGTCGCCAGGAAGATGGTTCCTAACAACATCTTCATGTTAGATCCTGCCTTGGGGTTGGGTGTGGTTTAGAGCATAAGGGTTTAGAGCCTTTGGTGGAGGGGAGATGCACAGTGATGGGACACAGCTTTCTTGTAGTCCAGCCTTCTGCAGCTGACTGTTCTTCAGTGGGAGTAAGGGTGTGGGAGATGGGAGAGCTTGTCTGGCTTTCTTGGGGATAGAGAGGAGGGGGCGTTGCCAGGGTCCATCGCAGCACTTGGCTCTCTGCTTGCTTTCCAGCTGTGGCCAGATGGCTGCTGCCTCCAAGAGGCTGACGATCCACTGGGCGCCCGAGGTTCTCACGGTGGGACTCAAGAGGTTTGAAGATGTCTCCGGTGGGAAGATCAGGAAGGTAAGTTGGCAACTGGAGGGAAACTTTCCCTTCCTGGAGCAGGAGGTTTCCCCAGGCGGAGCGCTCTCTCACGGGTTGTTTGTGGTGGGTTTTTCCTGCTCCATTCTGGGGAGAGGAGAGGGAAAGAGGAGAGGGAGAGGGAGAGGGAGAGGGAGAGTTCCCATGGGAAGAAAAGTGTGTGCTCTGCCCCGACAGAGCTGCTTTGGCCCAGAACAGTTTCCCGCCGCCCAAACCAGAACATGGAGCTGTCGTGCTGACCAGCCCCAGAGATGGGTTTCCACACGCCTGGGCCCTGCTCTTGGCAGGCTGTGTCATCAAGTAATTGGGGATCATTTCTGAGCCCTCTCGGTCTCTCCATAGGTCGTGACGTATCCCCAGGTCTTGGATCTTGGGCCATACACGACAGCGGGAGAAGCGCAGCGCTACTCCTTGTACGCTGTGCTGGTGCACAAAGGAGAGAGCTGTCACTCGGGACACTATTTCTGCTACACCAAGGTAAAGAGCAACTTCCTTCCTCAGCAGAGGAAACTGTGCCCTGGGGAAGACCAACTTTCCCAGCAGTGTTCCTGGCAGCCAGAGGTTTGGGGGAGAAGGTCTCCTGAGGGGTGGAGGGGATTGGTTTTGGAGTGCTCTTGGTTCTGTAGTGTCCTGCCTGTGTTCTGGTGGAGAAAGCAGGCAGCTCATCTCCCTCTGATGCCCTTTTTGCAGGCCAGTGATGGGCAGTGGTACAAGATGGACGACTCCTCTGTGACTCCTTGTGACGTTGACACAGCTCTGCAGCAGGAAGCCTATTTACTGTTTTATGTCAGGTTAGAACTAGTGTAAAAATGGCTTCAGAACATGTTTCCTCTTCCAGCTTTGTCTCTTTTTCTTCTCGTCCTCCTGAGTGTTCCCCTTTCTGCCAGAGGAGACATTCCCTCCACAAAGTAGCCTGGAGTGCTGTCACCTCAACAGGCATCACTCTTTTTCTCTCCAGGAGCTCCGATCTGAGAACTGGAGCAAGGGCTTCCTCCTCCTCAGCACCATCACGTACCCGCTCCTCCCTCGGTCACGGGATGGCTGGCAGACAGCAGGTGGGTTCTGTTGGACCCCAGGGTCTGCCTCGTAGGCCTCGGGTAGCTCTGGGGAGGTGGGTCAGAGCCCCAGACAGACAGTGGATTTCTTTCCGGGATCTTGGCATTGCTCTCTTTTCCTTCCCACGCTGCAGCAATGCTGTTCCCTCTCCCAGCATCACACCAAGGTCCCTTCCATTTCTCTGCCTTTGTCCCTTTTTCCTTTGCAGACCTCAAGAGGACCTTTGGGAGGCCCTTAGCTGTCCCCTCACACAGCTTCTGGGGTTTTTCCACCCTTCTGCTCCTTGCTGGAGGAAAGATCCAAACCTTTGAACTGCTGTCTTTGCAGGACCTGGTGGTGGGTAAGAAGGAGTCTCCAAGGGACAGCAGCTCCTCCAGACAAGCCAGTAGCAGCCATGGATCTCAGCAGGGCAGAGTCTCTGCCCTCAGCAGATCCAGCCAGAGGGTCCAGCAGGGCAGAGTCTCCGCGCTCAGCAGATCCAGCCAGAGGGTCCAGCAGACCCAGCAGGGGTTCCTGAACGTCAGCCTGGGGATCCAGGAGAGCAGAGTCCCTGCACCTGGCACCACTGGCCAGAAATTTCTGCAGAGTGGCCCCTTTGGATTAGGCAGCACCGGCCACTGGCCAGCGATTCCCTCAGAGTGGCTCCTTTGGCCAGGGGCAGGAGGCCCAGCAGTTCCTGCAGAGTGTCTCCGTTAGAGCAGCAACCATTGGGCAGCAGCTCCAGCAGAGCAGGTTCTTTGGACCTGTCAGCACTGGCCAGCAGTCCTGGGCCGGTGCAGCGGGGACATCTTCAGGCTGGCCAAGCTCCAGCTGGCCAGGCAGGTTCAGCAGGGCCTCCTCTGTTGCCAGAAGGGAACATGACTGCCTGGTCCACATAGAGCCACCTCACCATGTGCTGGGCACCTGGCAGGGAGACAAGAGCAGAGGGTGGCACAGCTTTGGCCCTTCTGCCCGTTTCCAGCAGAAGAGCAGGGACTGCTTTATGTGCAGAAGGGAACGTCGCTGGCTGCTCCACATAGAACCACACCACCACGTGCTGCAGGAACAAGACAGGAGCAGAGACCGGCACATCTTTGTCCCTCCTGCCTCTTCCCAGGGCAGCAGTGCCAGGGAGAGGGTTCGGAGCAGATCCCCCCTGTGGGGCAGTGATTTCCACCCCTTATCTCCAGGCCGTGTCAGCACTCCAAGGGATCAGGCACCTCCAAGGGATCAGGGAGCTCCGCTACCCGTCAACAGCAGCTCCTTGAGGGCTCCACCCCCCAGTGCTGCTCAGAAGACCTCACCACCAGGCAAGAGGGAGCGGGGCTATGATCGCCAGAGCCCCTCTGTTGATTTCGTGGCCCCTGCTGTGAAGAGGAGGAGGAGGAATTTATCATCCAAGCGGAAGAAAACAGACAAAAGCCCCAAGCGGCCGCGGAAGTGATGTCTGCCGGGCCTTGGAGAACAGGCAGCTGCTGGCTGCCCGCTGGCCACTTGAACAGCAGCTGGACATCAGTCCATGGGGCCAGCTGTCCCACCGAGAGGCCACCAGTGTTGAAGTGTCTGGCGGCCTATGGGCAGGAGCCACTTTGTGCCCCCACCCTGCCCGCCTGTCACCACGTGGGCAGGGGTGGCAGCTTGGATGAGTCAGGGGCACCAAAGCCAGAATAAAACCACTCGCTGTCCTTTCATGTGGAATTGATGGGGAGTTTTCTTCTGTGCAGGTCTGGGGGCACCTGGTGGCAAGAGTCAATGGGGAGGGGTCTGTGCTGGCAGTTGGAAAGCTGTGTGCTGGCATGTGCCCCTCGTGCAGCTCTTCTCTGTAGAGAAGAGACTCGAATGGAACTGGGCTGGAGGAGCTGACAGCCAGCAGGACTGAAAGGGGCTGCAGGGCCAGGCCCAGAGCATGGTGTTCAGTGGAACCCTGTAGGGGAAGAGAGGGAGGGGGGGAAAAAAGCCCATCATGGAGAAAAGCAATTGCACAGAGGGTTTTTTTGTAATATATCTTTGCTCGTTGGTTTTTGTTTTCTAAAAATCCTATTACAGCTCTGAATACAACCTGCAATGAAAAAGGAACCAGGTGTCCCAGGGGGGGTACCTTTGAAGGCCCAACCTTTTCGAGAGCCACACAAACCACAACTGGCTCACACTCTGCACACTGCCCCTTGTTCCCTGAGCCCTCCCCAGAAATGGTACCACCGGGCAGCTCAGAAAACCTCCTGGCTGCAAAATATCAAGACCAGCTCCCTTCTGGGCACCTTTGTGGTTTTGTTTTCAGGCTTCTATTCAAAAAGCCACTTCCTCTCCCCAAAGGCCACAAAATCCACCATGGGCTCTACTGCAGCCTTCCCCAGAGAGCTGAAGCTTGCAAGGTGTTTGNGAAAAGCCACATCCAAGGACCATTCCACAAGTTTGATCCTCAAAGCAGAATCCTTTGTGCTATTAAGTGCTGCTCAGGTGGACGTGTGTCAAGGCCTCTGAATTTTTTTCTTTCTTTTCCTTAACAACTCTTCTCTCCAAAGTAATGAATTGTGTTTACCCTTTATTAACAGTGATATTTTGTTTCCCCTTTCCTAACATAAATCCTTGTAACTTGCTGAAGTTTCCAAACGTGTTAGTGTGCAATTTCCATGCGTTTCTCTGAGTAGTGGCTGCATTTTTCCTCATAATCTAAATATTAAAATTATAACTCGGATCGCGACAGATGTTATACGGGATGCCTTGTTGTCAGGGAATGCCAATAGAACATGATATAATAGAGGATAAAAGTATCAGAAAATACATAGAAATTTTGGGAGAAACGGTTAAATGAGTTAAGGGAAATGGAAATGCTGGTGCAAACACTCCCCTTGGGATCTGCAATACATTTCAACCTAGTGATAAGGTCGTGATAAAAATGTGGAAAGAAGAAAGCTTATCTCCTCTCTGTGGAGGAACTTTTCTTGTCTCACTAACTACAGACACTGCTGTCTGCATTGTCATGAAAGGGTGGACGCACACCCCCAGGGTTAAAGGACCAGTAAAGGAGGGGAAGATCACCTCCCAGCCTGGGGAACTGAAAATCACACTGAAAGAACAGAAGTGGACAAGTAATTGGGGAATTTCATATAGCAACTCCGGAAATTTGGGTACCTATTAGAACTTTATAAAGGAAGTAAATCATATTTTGAAAGGAACAGGGGAAGGGAAAAAGGGAGTGGAGACACAGGTGACAAATGCCATAAGGTGGAGTTGGGAATGCTCCTTAGTTTGGCCCATCATAGGAAAAGGGGCAAGACTGGATGGGACATGGAAGCTGCAGCTGAAGAAGGTCTGCCAAGGGCTGCAACCCCTCTGGGCTGTGACCACTGAGCCACATGATCCCTGACAGACCCTTTTTGATTTTGATGGGGATACTAGCACCCACCTTGGCCACAAATTGCAGTCCATGTGTAACCACTACCCGCAGAGGAAGATTAATGTCACAAACTCTGATCTATCCTACTGTGTATGACCGCACAGGATCAGTGGTGGGGATGTGTACTCACAAAATGACACAATACCACCTGTGCAAAGAGAAGGAGGGCAGGAGAGTCTGTTAAGATCCAAAGGAAATGCCTTACTTATATTGGATAAAAATATATGGGTCTGGTTATGATCCAGGAGCTGTGATTCATGTAAGCGAATTAGGGAATCCATAGAGCAGAGGTTGCTTTCTAACTCATTTTATCATGAATTGGAAACTGGGGTGAAATATGAAATCCCTGCAATTGCTAAGAACCTTGTTGTAAATTTGGCTGAAACTATTGCTGAATCTTGGAATGTCACAAAATGTTACAAGCTGTAGTAGAAATTGTTGTAAATAAAACAGGGGATGCTTTAGAGCTAATTGAGACACAGGATACACAAATGAGAAACTTTTTAAATTAGACTCGGTTAGCTTTAGACTGTTTGCTAGCACAAGAAACTGATGGTCAGAGCTGTGGACTGGAACATGAACTGGTTATTAGGTTTGATCAACAAAACAATAAAAAGTAAAAGGGGGGAACTGTGATACACAGACTGGCATCTTTCACATTATTGTTTTGTTGATCGGAAGGCAATAATCAATAACCACACATCCTGGACCAGAAATCCTGAACCACCACATCATGGAAAGCTGATAAGGACCGGAATGTGTTGCTCTGAACTGATGTCCTGGTTTGGGCCAGGATAAAGGTGATTTTCTGGTTTGTACTTTTGCTTTCAGCTGGGTTTCTTGTGAGTAGCTGCACTTGCTGAAATTAACAGCAAGTTTCTCACACAGTGTCTGCTTCTAGGACTGATAACACTGGATGTTTATAGTTACTGCTAGAGATTGGTATGCAAAGCCAAGGACACTGCTCAACTCGGAGGAAAACATTTTACCCTGCAGAAGGAGTAAAGAGGTCCCACCTGAACCCCTCCTTGGGGGAGGCCCAAGACAAGACAGATGCCAGAACTGACCAAACAGAGTATTCCATCCCATACACCTCATACTCAGTATAAATTTGAGGGATCATGAGGGTCAGCATCCTTTCTGCTCCCTTCCTGCTCTTCCTTCACCGGTTCCCTGCGTGCTTCGGCATCCTGGGAGGATTCCATCCATTCCTCTGCCTGTGGTCCTGATCCGTGCCAGCCTGAATCTGTGTATTCCTGCCTCCAGCTCCTGACTGCTCCTGACCCCAGGGTCCAGCCTGGACTTTCCCAGGGCTGCCCTGCAGCCTCCGTGGTGACGTGAGAGTTATTGGGGGAGAGGGGGGAGGAACGTGGGATCAATATTTTCCTGTATATTTGTATATTGTATATATTTAGTAATTTTTCCTATTTATCATTAGTGTTTCATTAAAGTTCTGTAGGAAAGAGACTTATGGGTTTGAAACTAAACTACACAACTTTAATGAAACAGTAACGATAAATAGGTAAAAGTACTAAATATATACAAATATACACGAAAAATTGATCCCACGTTCCTCCCCTCTTTCCCCCAATAACTCTCACGTCACCACGGAGGCTGCAGGGCAGTCCTGGGAAAGTCCAGGCTGGACCCTGGGGTCAGGAGCAGTCGGGAGCTGGAGGCAGGAACACACAGATTCAGGCTGGCACAGATCAGGACCACAGGCAGAAGAACGGATGGAATCCTCCCAGGATGCCAAAGCACACAGGGAACCGGTGAAGGAAGAGCAGGAAGAAAAGGGCTGGAAGGTGTTTGACCCTCGTGATCCCTCAAATTTATACTGAGTATGACATGTATGGGATGGAATACTCTGTTTGGTCAGTTCTGGCATCTATCTTTTCTCAGGCCTCCCCAATTTCAGGTGGGACCTCTTTACTCCTTCTGCAGGGTAAAATGTTCCTCAGAGCTGAGCAGTGTCCTTGGGTCTGCACACCAGTCTCTAGCAGTAACTGTAAACATCCAGTGTTATCAGTCCTAGAAGCAGACACGGTCTGAGAAACTTGCTGTTAATTTCAGCAAGTGCAGCCACTCACAAGAAACCCAGCTGAAAGCAAAAGTACAAACCAGAAAATCACCTTTATCCTGGCCCAAACCAGGACAGTGGGAAATTTGCATAATTTTTGGAAAAAACAAAACCAGGCAGGAAATTCAAGAGTTTTTGGTGTTAAAGCAATTCCGTAACCCTATTGTTACTGGTGCTGTGGGTATGTATCTATGTGAGGGTTAGGGCCAGCAAAAGTTATCAGTGGCCAGGCTTTGCATTATTGAGCCAGGCCCATTTGTGTGGAATTTTGGATCTTTATTGAGTAACAGTGAGAGACTGGCCAAAGAGTCGAATGTTCAAGGTTTTAGGCTACCGGCAGCGTGCTGTGTCACCTTTCTGTTGGAGGGTTTCTGTGGAGACCAATCAGCTGATAAGGGGGTGACACCCAGCCGGGACACGAGGGATTTAAAGCAGCTGCCGGGAGCGCCAGCGACCCGGAGTGCGGTGAACAGGAGCAGGGAAACAGGACAGTGAAGCGGGAGTTAGCGAGGCAGTTCGCTCAGGCAGGGCAAGCAGGAGGGGCACAGCTAGCAATGGTTTCAAAAAAAGCAAAAACTGTTGCTGTTGAGAAGAAGGGTGTGTCCACACAGATGGAACCCCGTCAGAGGAACAAAAAGATGGACGTAGCTGTTCAGGTCTCTGGCTGCGCAGAGTGTTTAAGCCTCGTGTTAGCACCGGCGGACAGTGAAAATGGGGTCTGTGTGAGATGCGAGCAGGTCAATGACTTGCTGAGCATGGTGGCAGAGCTTAAGGAGGAGGTGGAGAGACTGAGAAGTATTAGGGACAGCGACAGGGAAATTGACTGGTGGAGTCAGACCCTTTCGACTGCAAAAGAAATCCAAAAGGAGACGGTGAAGCCCTGCCCCTCCTCCCATCAGGCAGCTGATGCAGACCAGGTGGATAGGGGAGAATGGAAACAGGTCCCCCATCGGAAAGGCAAAAGAATTCCCTCCCAACCCCCACCATCCCCCCAGGTGCCCGTAGAGAACAGATATGAGGCCCTGGACTCAGAAAATCAGGAAGAGGACAGACAAGAGGACGATCTGTCCAGAAGGTCTCCTGTTCGCCCCCTGTCTACCAGACGGGTTAAAACTTCAGCCACGAAGAAAAGAAGAAGGGTGGTTGTAGTTGGTGACTCCCTTCTGAGGGGAACTGAGGGCCCTATATGTCGACCTGACCCATCCCACAGAGAGGTCTGCTGCCTTCCAGCGCCCGGGTGAGGGATATTAGTAGGAGACTCCCTCAGCTAATTCAGTCCTCAGACTATTATCCACTGTTGGTAGTCCAGGCTGGCAGTGATGACATTACTGGAAGAAGTACCAGGGTGATTAAAAAGGACTTCAAGGCACTGGGTCGGTTAGTTGATGGGTCAGGAGCACAGGTGGTGTTCGCCTCAGTTCCTGCAGTAGAAGACCTGAATGAGGAGAGGACTAGGAAAACCTATCTCATCAATGGGTGGCTAAGGGACTGGTGCCACCGGCGGAACTTTGGGTTTTTTGACCTCAGGGCAAATCCCATTCTGCCTAGTGTCATCAAATCAGATGGGCTTCATCTAACTAACAGGGGGAAAAGGACTCTAGCTCATAGGTTGAAGGGGCTGATAAGGAGGGCTTTAAACTAGGTTTGAAGGGGGAAGGGGTTGAAACTGGGCTCTCCAGAGAGGAACCTAAGGGTGGACTACCCAAGATAAATGACAAATCAGCAGCCCAGCTGAAGTGCATGTACACCAATGCACGCAGCATGGGCAACAAACAAGAGGAGCTGGAAGCCATTGTGCAGCAGGAAAGCTGTGATGTAGTCGCTATCATGGAAACGTGGTGGGATGACTCCCATGACTGGAGTGCTGCCATGGGTGGCTACAGGCTCTTCAGAAGGGACAGGCAGGGTAGGAGAGGCGGAGGGGTAGCTCCGTATGTTGGAGAGTCTCTTGACACTGTAGAAGTTGAGATCACCAATAATAAGGCAGAATGCCTGTGGGTTAGAATCAGAGGGAAGGTCAACAAGGCCGATATCGTGATGGGAGTTTGTTACAGACCACCCAATCAGGATGATGAGGACGATGAAATATTCTACAAGCAGCTGGCGGATGTTTCAGAATCGTCATCCCTTGTTCTCATAGGTGACTTTAACCTGCCAGACATCTGCTGGGAACTCCACACCGCAGAGAGGAGGCAGTCTAGGAGATTCCTAGAGTGTATTGAGGATAATTTCCTGCTCCAACTAGTAAATGAGTCCACCAGGGATGGAGCCCCGCTTGACCTTCTTTTCACAAACAGAGAGGGGCTGGTGGGAGATGTGGTGGTTGGTGGACGCCTGGGACTTAGTGACCATGAAATAATAGAGTTTTCAATACTCAGGGATACAAGGATGGTTGTCAGTAAAACCTCTGTGTTGGACTTCCGGAGGGCAGATTTTGGACTATTCAAAAGACTAGTTCAGAGTATACCCTGGGAAACAGCCCTTGAAAACAGAGGGGTCCAGGAGGGATGGACATACTTCAAAGAGCAAATTCTGAAAGCACAGGAACAGGCTGTCCCAGAGTCCTGAAAGGCAAGCCGGCGGGGAAGACGACCGGTCTGGCTGAACTGGGAGGAGACTCTGAAAGAAATTAGGGTTAAGAAGAGGGCCTACCAATTATGGAAAAAAGGGCTAACTTCTCAAGAGGAATTTAGGAATATAGTCAGGTCCTGTAGAAAGAAAATCAGAGAGACAAAGGCACAACACGAACTGAATCTCACCACCTCTGTGAAGGACAACAAGAAATCCTTCTACAGAGACATCAACAGCAAAAGAAGGGGCAAGGAAAACATTCATTCTGTACTGGACATGGGTGGGAATATAGTTATCAAAGATGAGGAAAAGGCTGAGGTATTCAACACATTCTTTACCTCAGTTTTCAACAGAAAGACAGGTTATCATGAGGACAGATGGCTTCTGGAGCTTATAGAAGGTGATAAGAATCTAAACAGCCCCCCTGTAATATTGAAGGACGCAGTCAGTGACCTCTTGAGCTGCTTGGATCCCCACAAGTCTATGGGACCGGATGGGATCTACCCAAGGGTGATGAGGGAGCTGGCAGAAGAGCTCGCCAAGCCTCTCTCTATCATCTACCAACACTCCTGGCTCACTGGGGACATCCCAGATGATTGGAAGCTGGGGAATGTCACGCCAATCCACAAAAAGGGCCGGAAGGAGGGCCCAGGAAAATACAGGCCCGTCAGCCTGACCCCAGTGCCTGGCAAGGTTATGGAACAGATCATCCTCGGTGCAATCACACAGCACCTGCAGGATGGGCAAGGGATCAGACCCAGCCAGCACGGGTTTAGGAAGGGCAGGTCCTGTCTGACCAACCTGATCTCCTTTATGATCGGGTGACCCGCCTGGTGGGTGAGGGAAAGGCTGTGGATGTGGTCTACCTGGACTTCAGCAAAGCCTTTGACACTGTCTCCCACAACATTCTCCTGAAAAAGCTGTCAGCCCACAGCTTGGACAGGAGCACCCTGTGCTGGATTAGGAACTGGCTGGAGGGT